>JACWST010000002.1:119874-236855 GCA_014850475.1 Cryphonectria naterciae | reverse complement strand
AGGAACACGACGCACGCCCATACACAGAGAAGAAAGAGCAATAAAGGGCAGTGTAAAAAAAAAAAAAAGAAGAACCACACAGACGGGGTCACACTTCGCAAACCCCCCCCCCCCCCCCCCCCCCCTTTTTTTTTTCCGCCCTTTTTCTCTTGGAGATACCCAGAAAGCTCAGTTGAGAAAGAGCGCCATACGGAGGGGACTTCACCGAACATTGCATACACTTCCTACTTGAGGAACTCTGTACGCCAAAGCTCGGACGACAGAAAGTCTGAAAGACGTCAGTAAAGGTCACAAAGTACCCCCAAGGTTTGAAACTTGTGTCTGGAAAGTATGTGGGTGAGCTCGTATTTGTCCCAATTGTAGTACACGTGACTCCCCGTTTTGTAACATTGACGGGCCGATTCTCACGTAGTGGTCTGACGAGGAAGATGAGTCCGACGGCTGAGACATACACCGCTTTAGGAGTAGAGCATTTTGTGCATTTTATGCATTGCTATTAAAATATGGACCGTCTGCTGCGCGAGTCCGGGGCGCACTTTTTGAACATTGGAGCAGCTTTGTTTGTGGAAAGCTATCTTACCTTGCGGTCAACACACTCTATCCAAGTCGAAGCCAATGATGCTCTCAAAGTCGTACCTCATCACCCTCGTGTAAGCCCTCGAGTAGTGAGAAGGTATCGCAAATGATGACTGACAAGAGGATAAGCGGCGCGCTGGCTACCCTGGCCGAGGCGAGACGTCCACCTAGACCCACGAAACACCACCGCGAGAGCATTACAACGACAACAACAACAACAACAACGGCGGTTCCGAACGATGCATGCCCGACCGTGACGGCCACGGGGACGGTCTGCTCGACCTGCATATTCCCAGATTGCGTCGAGCTTTCGACAATCACTAATCCCTGTGACTGCCCGACGTCCGTGGCGACAATCTTGCAAGACTTTCCGTGCACCAGTGCAGGTTGTCATGGAGGCTGCGGCACCGTGTACACAGTTCTCCCGACTTGTGTAAGTACTTCCCAAGTTCCGTCTCTCCGAGCATGAGGATTCTGGAGCAACACTGACGATGTGACAAGCGCTACTGAAAATGAGGTGATCCTTGGGAGTCAATTTGTGTTTTGTAGCACACTTGGCCATCGCTCTGCCCAGGTTGTGGTCCCGATTCCTAGCTTTTGACATTGTTAATAGTAGATCTTTTTAGGGCTGTCAGTGCAATGACGGCCACACAAAGGAAGGAATGCTAGAGAAAACCAGAACTTGGGTCCGGCCGACCGAAGGTAGCATATGAGAAGACGTTTCTAGGATGATACGTACTTACTTACTTAACAGTAGGTAGCATTAAACAGATTCAGCCATCATGACTACCCAAAATCACAGCATGTGCTATAAGACAAGCCCACGGCTGCAACTTCTTAAACATGCTGTCCAACTTGATTAAGAGATGTTTTCGGGGATCCTTCGATGAAGTTGATGGTGTCAAAGCGAGCCTCGGACCAACTAGGTTCAATATTAAGCATGGGAAGTTTGGACGCATCATAGAATGGAACATGGCACAGTCCTCAACTGAGCTGTGGTAAAGGTCGAGTTTGAGAGGCTCATATCCATAATCTATCCTTCTACAGCGGCAACAGCGGCAGCATCACCTTTCAGCTCGGCTTCGTTGAATTCCTGATCGTGTGCCGGCAGCTCAAGATGAAATTTGTACGCCGGCGCCACCTCCACCTTGACTTCGCCATCTGAAACCAGAGCAAGGAGGTGGCCTCCCCGCGTCTTGTCCGCGCTGATGAAGTGCAGATGGTCGCCAGCCACGCTCACGTTCTGCATGTACGCGGGCGAGCGAAATCCGATGATCGTTCCCTCGATCGGGTCCTCGAAGGTCTTGGACGTCTGGTGGGCCCCGACCTCGGTGAGACCTTCGTGCGGCTTGCTCTGTCCACCCACCGTGCGGACCGTGACGCTCTTGAAGACGCCCTGTATGCGGATGGCAAGATAGACGTTATGAGCTTCCGGGAGGAGGAAGGTCAACAAGCCGTAGAGATCGGCCTTGTCTGATAGTACGGCACCGGTGGCCTGCTCTGGCTGGAAATGCGTGATCATGGCGAAGGGCGCCACGACCTTGGACTCTGGGCTCACGTCGACGGATGCCACGGAGCCGTCGGACTTCATCTGGTAAGCCACACCGTCCAGGACGATCATCTCGCCCACCATGTGCCGAAACGTGCCTAGGCCGTGGTCTCCGTGGCTGAGGAGGGTCGAGATGGGCAGACCTTGGTCAGCCACGCCGTCCATCAGAGCGGATACGATGGAGTATTGGAAAATCTCATTTGGTGCCATGATGGATGGATCGAGAGAGAGGTAGGTGGTCCACCGGCTGAGGAAAAGGTTGCTGTCGTCGAGATAAGAAGTGGCCCGTGTACTAAGGACGTATTGTGGGGGGGGGGGGGGCTCAAGCGAGTCTCCTGAGTAAATATATAGTCCTGATACGATTGATGAAGATGAAGAGTTTCCAGAGGCTATCTTGAGAGGTGAAGCTTGAGGAACAGGTGTCCTGTTGAGGCAAACGAGGCGGCAGGTGGGCGAGTCAGATCGTGACGTTGAAGGAAGCCGCAGGCGGAGGACTGCTTAGTCATGACGCCCAGCCTCACCTGTGTACTACTTACTCGACGACGTCACAAAGTTGATTTTGATATCTCACTTCAAGCACAGTCGACACAGTCCACGACGCTTCAAGAATTGAATCCTCTTGGTCCAGTTGAAGAGAAAAAACATAAATCAACCGTCAGAATGTCCTCAGACGTGGAAACCGTGGACGTCGTGATCGATTCTCTGCGGGCCGCGGGGGTCAAGTACGTCTTCGGGGTTCCTGGAGCAAAGATCGACTCTGTCTTCAACGCCCTCGTCGACCATCCTGAGATCAAACTGGTCGTCTGCCGCCACGAGCAGAATGCAGCCTTCATCGCAGGGGCGATTGGCAAGATTACAGGCCGGCCAGGGGTCTGCATTGCGACCTCGGGTCCTGGCACGAGCAACCTTGTCACGGGCCTGGTGACGGCCAACGACGAGGGAGCTCCCGTGGTCGCCATCGTGGGCAGCGTCCAGCGGTCGCAGGCTGCGAAGCGCACGCACCAGAGCCTGCAGGCCGTCGCCCTGCTGAGGCCCGTCACCAAGAAGGTCACCGCTGCCGTAGTCGAGGACCAGGTGTCGGAAATCATGCTGGATGCCTTCCGCGTGGCTGCTGCCATTCCGCAGGGAGCTACTGTCGTGAGCCTACCGATCGATATCATGACGGCAGGCCACAAGTCCTCGATGCCTGCCGCACCGGCTCACGCGTTTGTCCCGCCTGCGTATGGACCATCCTCCGCGGCCGCCCTCGCTGAGGCGGCCAAGCTGATCAGCGAGGCCAAGTTCCCAGTGCTTTTCCTGGGCATGCGGGGCGCGGACCAGAAGGTGGTCGATGCAGTCCACGGATTCCTGCGGAAACACCCCCTGCCAGTCGTGGAGACCTTCCAGGCAGCGGGCGCCATCTCTCAGGAACTAGTTCACCTCTTCTACGGGCGTATCGGGCTCTTCCGCAATCAGCCGGGCGACCAGATGATCAGGCACTCGGACCTCGTCATCACTGTTGGGTATGACCAGGCGGAATACGACGCCAACCAGTGGAATATTGAGGGGCACGGCCTGCCCATCATCCACATGGACACTACCCAGGCCGCTATGAGCGTGGCCTACAGCCCCAAGCTGGAGCTCATTGGCTCGATGGCTGACAACCTGGCCGCGCTTACCGACAGAATTACTACGGTGGCGCACCCCCAAGACACCCAGGTTGGCCAGTCTATCTACAAGACCTTTCACGAGTGGGAGACCAGCGCCAAGGCCCAGGGCACAGCCAATCCGAAGGACCCTGTACATCCTCTCCACTTCATCAGGTTGCTGCAGGCGATGATCCCCCCCAGCACGACCGTGACCAGCGACGTGGGGAGTCTGTACATATGGCTCTCTCGCTTCTTTTATTCCTACGCCCCAAGGACATTCCTGGTCAGCAACGCACAGCAGACACTAGGTGTTGCCCTGCCGTGGGCCATCGGCGCGTCACTGGTCCACGGCCCCGAGCAGAAGGTAGTAAGCGTAAGCGGCGACGGCGGCTTTCTGTTTAGCGGACAGGAGCTGGTGACAGCCGTGCAGCAGGGCTGCAACATTACTCATTTTATATGGAACGACGGCAAGTATAACATGGTGGAGTTCCAGGAGGTCGACAAGTACGGTCGGAGTGCAGGCGTCGACCTGGGCGGTGTGGACTTTGTCAAGTACGCAGAGGCCTTCGGGGCAAAGGGGCTAAGGGCAACTTCATCCGAGGAGATCGAGAGTGTGATGAAGGAGGCATTGGCATACAAGGGTGTATGCGTGGTGGACGTCGTGATCGACTACTCGGACAACCATGACCTAATGACGAATGTAATAGCGGGCAGTATATCATGAGAGAGTGATAAGAAGTTGTGTCATTAAGATCTAGACCGTTCGTATTACCACAACGCGAAAGAGGATGGTGACTTCGTGTCCTTGCTGTGTCTGCTGCCTGCTTGCGTCTTTCTGTTTGTGTCTCATTGCTGCTGCTCAGGGGACCCCGAGGAAGGGGCCGTCTGTTCTAGACCTCTTCCAAATACCTGCCCCCCCTCCTCTCCCTCCCCAACATTTTCCGACCGACAGAATCCAGTAGAAGTTTCTACTCACTACTTGACGAGCTGGATACTGGAGATGGTTAAGCGTCGGGCTGGGATCTTCCCATCAACGTATTCACAGGTATAATTATTGGGGTCACTTTGCAGGTGAACACAGACCACTCATATTGCAGAGGTTACGCCACTGTCAAGGCGTTGATGCTCTGCTCCGTCATAATGAGGTAACTGAGCATTGAGATGTGATGACTATTGGGGATGCCTGCAGCCAGCAAGGTAGCATACCGGTGGGGTTTTGTCCCGTGTAAAGTGTCCCTTCAGTCGTCTAGCCACTCCAGACCGCCTTTGGCCTTTTGCAAAGCGGCCCGAAAAAGAGGCCAGCTCTAAAGAGAAGATCATTATACAAGAGGGGGTCAGAGCGGCTGCACTTGTGAAACACTCCAGTGCATTAGTGATAGGAAGCAGAAGTAAAAATCCCACCAAAAAAAACTGCGGGAGAGCAAAATGAAAGAGCGATGAGCGGGACGGGGATTCAATCCGGACGGTGTGGCGTTTGGCCTCCAAGAAAACGAGAGAGAAAGTAATTTAAAAAAAGTGATATGTCGAGAGGCTGGCGGGAGAAAGGAAAGACGGCACGCAGCATGTTGATGAATACGAGCTAGAGTTGCTTTTCTTTTCTTCCTTCCTTGCTTAAGACAGGGTGTGATGTTACATAGTAGTATATGCAATGCACAGGTTTCTTCTTCCCTTTGAGCCAATAGTGTGTTTACGTGGCTGGGGTAATTCCGGGCTGTTGACGCTTGTGGCTGGCCCAAGACATCAACGTGGACCAATGCAAAGCGTTGGCCACCGCACCTCTTTCACATGTTCTGTGTTTACTCTTTCTCTCTGAAACCTCGCATGCAACATCCTGATGGTAGATTCCACTTTTCTTCTCGCTCAACAAGATCAAGACTGCCAATGGGAGGACCTTGAAGCGGCACACCTGACCCCTCCAGTAAAACTCTTCCTCACATACTTCTGGCAGTGACGGGATCATGCATATGGCCAATACGCATCTTGATCACTAGGCAGTCAAGTGCATACGAATCAGCTCATACGTATCATAAAGATTGCAAAGCTATCCCTTGCATTGTTGCACAGCATGAAGCATCGCTACCCTCGTGCTCCAATAACACCCTCTTCTGGTGGCGAAAAGCAGGAGATCAGACACGGCATCCGCCACTTTCCACGTCTGTGTGTCTCTTTTGGCAAGTCCTGCTAAGAAAGGAGTGGCCCTCGTGACCTTGAGAACGCGGGATGTGTCTGGATGCAAGATAAGGCAGGGAAGCACAAATTACTTTTTCAGCTTCTTCTTCACACAGGCCTTGCTTGTCTCAGACTGCAGGAGGTCACGGCATGGATGATGGAGGGGATGTAGGTTGATTGGATCCTGGGCTGCCAGGTTGGCAAGTAGTTATCCATGCCCAGGCATGCTTCCCCAACAGAATGGGTTACAATACATGCAACAAGGAGAGGGGAAGAAGATTGTGACAAAACAGACTGGGAGGTATTCCTGTCCAATCACTCTGGAACTACGGTCAAAATTTTCTTGATAAGTATCCCCCTCCTCCCTCTCTTTCTCCCTCTCTCTTTCTAGAAGAGCAGAGAGCAAGACCTGTGCTTCCCACCTCATAAACCCCCCTCTCTTCTCTCGATCCCTCCCTATCTTGTACTTTGTTGCTCATACTCTTTCAGCCACGGCCTTTGTCGCCATCACCATCATGTCTGTACTCGCACAGGAGGCCCCTGTGCCTGCAGTTGTTCATTATCAACCTGCACAAGAGCCACCTGTGTCTACAGTTGTCAGATCATCAGACCTAGTCAACAATGGACTCTCATCCCAGCATCACGAGCTATCAGCTTTCTCAAGGTTGATTGCATTACAAAATATGGTTGACAATTCCAGAGAACGGCTGCAGACTATTCACCAGGAACTTGAACAGAGAGTCAAAGATGCCGAACAAGCCTACAAGGAAGAGGAGTCGCAACTCAAGGTCAAAGCTAAAACTCTGAAGAAACGTTACAGAATTATACAATCAAAGGTCAAAACCCTGCAAATCATGGCTCAAGGCAAGTTGAAGGAGCTGCAAGTCACAAACCAGAAACTGAATGGCTTGGACCAAACACGCCAAAAAAACATGGTTGCAGCCGATCTAGAGGGTAACATGAATATAAATGTATTTCTGAAGGGACATATGGTGGAGTGGTTGGTATGTATATTACTTCCTTTTCGTTGTGCTGCTCTTCCATCCCCATCAAAAATTCTCTGCACCCTAGGATGAATGTGTCTGGGGAGGGGAGGGGGGGGGGGCGGGGTAAGACGTGTGAATCAATCATGAATGCTGACTTGAAGCAGAATTCGAGACCTGAAATGCCACAAAGCCCACAAAGCGTGTCCACACTAGACGATGGGGAACCTGAGGCTTCGGAGGACACCTCGCAGTCAGACGAAATAAGCGATGGGGAACCTGAGGCTTTGGAGGACACCCCGCGGCCAGACGAAATAAGCGATGGGGAACTTGAGGCTTTGGAGGACTCCTCGCTGCCAGACGAAAACACTCATGCCCCCTTGGCTCCTATGCAGGCTCCAGCTGGCGCATCCGATGCGTCCAGCCCACAACGTGGGCGTAAACGCAGCAGAGACGACAGCAGAAAAGAAGACGGCCACCAAAGAGGCGACGCCAAAAAGCCACGGGCCTCGTCAAACAGTCTACAGAGGCCTAGGTCTCCCTGTCGAGCAAGGTCTGCTGATCGACGGTCCCATGACCGCCAGTCCCAAGACTCGGACCGTTCTACGACGATGGTTAGTATGTTAAAGTTGCTATTTATATTAAAATAATAGCCCTTGCTGGGGAAACGTGCAGCTGATGGTTGGGATTCAATTGCAGCCTCTTCAAGACGCCGATCCGCGGAGCCTCCAGACCAGCGACGGCCAGCACCACGGCCAGCACCACGGCCAGAACCAGATCCCTACGCTGAGCGCGGACGTTGGCGTCCAGGAGATACATGGAAACGAGCAGCCAGGGGAGGAGAGAGGTGGCGGAGCCGAGGCCGCGTGTAATGGCAACAACAACGAAGCACCCACGACGCGACCCAGGATAGAAGAAGATGATGCGCCTGGCCTTGAAGATCACAGTCCCAGCACGGATAAGCAGACCACAACAAAGTGTCAAGCTAAGACAACCTTCCGGGAGGTATACCATAATACGTGCTGCAACAACAACAAGCAGAGGCTGGTTGAATGGCCTGTCTCTGCGACAGCTTGGTATACCTTCGCCTGCGACCGATGCAAACTCCGCTGGTCGGACAACCCTCTCTTCGAGGCGATGCAGCATCTGTCAACACCACAACACCCGGGTTCCGGAAACAACTATGATGATGCCATCTGGGAGTTTGGCTGCTTTGTCCATAACTGTACCCATGAGCTCTCCGTCAAGAACAATAACCGGATCAATGCACACCTCGACGACGGCGGGCCCAATACTCCCAACCTCTCCCCATCAGAATCTGCCCCTCGGCCTCGCGAACATACTATTGTGCTGAACACCAGTCAAGAAGTAAACATCAATAAAGGAGCACAAGACGACAACAGAAATGCTGGAGATGCTTCTGGGACTGTTCCAGAGAACCCCGAAGCTCAAAGTGCGAGCGCTGCAACTGCCCAAAGCTGTGAGAACACGTTAAGCAACGTGGACATAGCGGGTCCCGGGGACAACAGACCACCTCACCAAAAGTTCAGAAGAAAATTGAGCATACATCAATACATGACCCGAAAGAGGGCATCAAAAGCAACCTGTAAATAAGCAGGTAAAATGCCACAGAGAGGCGCATGTATCTAGGGGATCGAGGACTGGGGTGTCTTGAGTGTTGTTACCAGGCATCTAGAGACTTTCTTTCATTGTCGGTTGAAGGGATATTGAGAATGACTATGGAGGAATTATGGACGAGACCATGACAAACTGCTTTCACATAGTAAAAAATCATTTCCAGTTTTTTTCTCTTCTTTCTTTTCCTTTCCTTTTTCCCTTTCCCTCTCTATGTTCTCTACTCACTGCTGCTTCTGCCTCCTATCAAGTCCTCCCCAAAACCTCCACAACGATATCCGTTAACTGCTCAGGCCGCGAAAGCATTGGCGAGTGTCCCGACTCGACCTTGATATTCACCTTCGAACCAGCAGCCTGGGCAAACGTTTCCTGCAGAGCCGGGGGCAGAGCCAGGTCGGCCGTGCAGACCACATACGTAGACGGCACATAAGAGTAAGCACAGCGCGTGAGCACTGTATCGAGGACCGCAGCGCTCTGCACGACCGTCATGTCCGCCAGAGACGCAGCCTGTTCAGGCGGCAGGTCGTTGTACAGGAGCCCGCGCGGGTCTAGCATCCTGAGGCGCCCGCCCTCGAGCGCGTGGTTGGGACTGTCGCTCATCGCGTCGCCGATCTTCTGGCCCTGCAGCATGACAAACGCCGCGACGTAGATGAAGTGCGCGACGCCGCTCGAGAGGCCGCGGTGCGCACGGCTGTTCAGCGTCAGATCCTCCGGCACGGCCTCGGCGCCCACGAGGCCACCGTAGGAGTGCATGATCACGACGACCTTCTTGGCCTCGTCCTGGATGAGTCTTGAGAGGGCGGCCTCGACGGCTGCAGCGTCGTCTGCCAGGTTCTTTTGCGGGAAGTCGGGCTGGTCTTGGCCTATAAGGCTGGGCAGTTCTGGCTGGACAACCTCGAAGCCGCGGGACTGTAGCAGTTTGGTCCATGGGTGGTAGACGTCGGGGCGCTGGAACGAGCCCTGGATAAGGAGGATGGTTGGGCGAGCAGGGGGGGCCATGGTGGTTGCGTTGTAGCTGAAGACGGCGGCTTGTAGGAGCTGAGAGGAGATGAGGGTCTCGGACGATATCTGTCTGCTGTTGCGGGATGACGAAGGACGGAATATTGCTTGAGGCATACCAAATTGAAGCAGATGTTTAAAAGGCGATGATATCTATGTTACAGGCCGTGTATAGTACTTTCGGCCAGGTGAAGGGTGGCTGGTGGTTTTCAACAGCTGTCGGATCGAAGGATTCTTGGTGTACTTGGTAGACATGGCCATTATTGGTCAATAGAAGTTGAAATATGGGCTCGTAAGCACTAAAGAATTAATAGCCACAATAATTATGGGTTTATCATAACAAGGCCTGAGTCCAAGCAGTGGCAAGCACTGGCAGCGTTGAAAAGTAATCAGGTTGTAAGGAATCGAATATATTTCCACTTTCTTCTTAAGTGATTAGTGCAAATACAAACCTTGCGTGTATACTCAGTCGATCCCAAACGATCGCTAAGGATTGTCGAGAGCAAGAACAAAGGATGGCTGGAGAGTTTCTTGTGCTGCAACCAAGTGTGTACGTGAAGATAGCCAGGACACACCTGCTAGCTGACATGGTGCTGGTCTCTCTTATCTACTATGCGGCACCACAACACTCGATATTTAAGTCACTTTATAGGCCAAGGCTTGTCATTGCCTACTTCAGATGGACTCTTAGCAATTGAAGTAAATATAGCGTCAACGCCAGTGCCCATCTCTTGTTCGTTCATAGTGGCCCAAAACCTCGCGAGTTTATAGATCCACGATATCGCATTCTAGACCCGCGCGGGGACACCAAGGGAACGAATTTATGTACATACAATACACCATATGAACTGAGAACATGCCTGGCTTGCTGGAGAACCAGCAGCGCAGCCCCACGATACCCCCGCTCCTCCTCCTCGTCCTCCTCCTCGCCATCGGCCGCACCCTCCTCATAGACCTCATCTGCCCCGTCCGCTCCCTGCCCGGGCCATGGCACTCAGCCCTCACCCACCTCGTGCTAAAGACCACATCATCACAGGCAGCCAATGACGTCAGCCCAAAAAAATGTTTGCCTTATGCCCTTTGGCGCGAGGACAAGTCTCTGCCTGGGCCTCCATCTCTCCATGATACAGCTCCGCAGCGCTACAGCTCTGTCCTTAAGAAAATGCAGCGATGCGCGGCTGGCTGCTGCCATGACGGATGATAGGATGGTGATGATGGAGCACTTTTTTGTTGCGCCAAAGGGGCGTAGTCGTAACATTGCCCCTTCCTGAGGAGAGTCCCCCAAGAAACAAGTGCTATATCTGGGCACAGAACAAACCAAAGTCGAGTGCGTCCCGAGGCCGAACACTCTGTCTGCAGGGCAATAACAATAGAAGCCACATGAAGATACTTTAAACAGATAGATATAGAAATCGTCACGAGAAGGACAGATGAACAGCATCCAGAACGTAACTAGGGGACCGTACTAATCCACCTGTGGCGTTCAGCCTCGCGCCCAAATGTCGTCAGCCCGGCTCGTCCAGACCCACGCGTTCCTGTTTGGGAAGCTGGCAGCCTCGTCGCAGTAACGCGGTCACGCGCGCTCAAGGCAATGCATGTAAGTAAGCGCTAACAATCCCATACCAAACTGGTCAGAGCCGTGCGATTTTAAGTCATGGGCGATCACAGGTGGAGTACATGTTGTGAAGAAATCGTAACGACTAGAGCAAGTAGGCATAGGGCAACATCCGTCTGGCTTGTAAGTTTGGGGCGGGGGGGGGGGGATGGTTGACCTCCAGTAACGACCTCGCCGTTCTCGCCAGCTGGTTCTTCAGCATCGAGGGAGCACAAGGGATGAAATCAGCTGGCAGTGTTGATCCCGAAGGATGTGCGAGCGAGACCACAGGACTACCGCGGTGCTGCGCTCTCATGGCAGGAGAAAGTACCTAGCCAGTCTCGCGGCCCATAGTAGCTGTTCCGGCTCTGACGTGTGGATAATGGCTCCGACGAAGGGAAAGAGAGAAATATTTTGTCGTCCAACCCTTTGAGAAGTGAATGGCCACCATCTAGCGACTCGAAGACGCAGGGGGATGGACCCCCCCCCCTTCGGGTTGCGGACTCCTGGGGGGTGTTGCACGATGGCACGACGCAATGAGTTTTCTTGCTGTATTCCAGCAAACCACCACCATTGACCAAGGCGTGCTCCCAAAAGATTGGTACGGCCCCAGTGGACAGCTGGCAGCTGGGGGTCCTGGTACGACCGGACAACACGAGAGAGCGGAGCGGGTGAATGCAGGAACAAGTGTCAGTCACCGCTCGCTCCGTATGCTGGGATAAAGAATTGGCAAGACAGAGTATACTACAATGGATGGCACCTATGGGGGGCGGCGAGGTCTCCAGGGGAACACATGGTTTTCTAGTGGTTCGGATGCCAGCATGGCCGGTAAGTATTATTCCTCGAGGTCAGTCGATCCGACTCTGAGCGCTGGATTGGTAGCGAGAGCGGCCCTCTCTTCCCAACGACGCTCCCCCACCAATCCCCAAACCAGATTGGCGAAGAGTTAAAAAGACCAGGGCTCATTCATCTCTGACGTGGCAGTTCAGATGACTCAGATCTCTCGCTCTGGTGAGGCCATGGTGGAGGCGGAGGGGGGGGGGGCGGCCGGAAGAACTGTCTAGGCGTTTTGTTTTGGTGAAACATTGAACAGATTCGGAAGGCAGTAGAGCACTGACCCGAGGGGGACCAAGGTGAAGGAAAGGTCTGGCCGATGAGAAGAGGGGGGGGGGTTGATTGGTGGGCGCCAGAGATGGGATGGAACCAGTGTTGTTGCAACGTGATTTGATGTGTCCCAAGGCACGCTCTCATTCGTAATTCTTCCGGGCGCTAATGAGATAGAAAGAAAGTCTGCGCTTCAAGGGCGTCGCAGGATCGCCTCATCATGTTTGGGTGTCGCCTTGATTTTGGTTCTGGCTGGTCGGATGGCCCTTCGTTCGCTCTTCTTCTTCTGTAGAACCTGAGATTTGACAACTCAGCAGGTGGTGCAGGACCATTGGGTCTAGGCCTGGTGGTTTAGGCTCCTTTAGGCGCAATTCCAGGCCCAAGCACGCGAGGTGCAGGCCCATGTAATACTACGGTACTGACTACAAGATGGCGCCCAACAGCTGTCATTGGTGATTGGGTGCTGGAGATAGGACGGTTTGGTCCACCTGAGGCAGTGGCCCGTGCCTGACGCTACGAAGGAATTGGAGACAAGGGGGCGAGGGGCGCCGAAGGGTTAGCAACCTGCTTGAGATTTCCTCCTGGTGCTCCTGGAAATGCAACACACCAGTGCTCGTTAGGCAGGGCAGGGCAGGGCAGGGCAGGGGGCTATCTATGTCGAGTGTGTGTGGGGGTAAAACCTGATAACAACACAGCACTGGAAATTATATACTATGCTACGTAGGATCCATACCATGAAGCTATAGTATATCATCGTACTACTACTATGGTAATAGTATGAATATGCACAGGCAGGAAAAGGGGAGAGAGAGAGCATGAGAGCATGAGAGGCGCAGAAGAGCCCCCAGGGGAACAAGACTGAAAATAGGAAACAAATTAACTTACAGTTTATGCCGAGAGTGTGCGGGTCTTGGCGAGGACCCGTTCATCTGATCAGGTTGGTTGGTGGATGGTCAAGCATCCAATTCAATGTGCCGATCTTCTTGGTCTCGACTTGGGTGGGGGGAGAGAGAGAGAAAGAAAAAGAGCGAGAACAGAAGGGGTTCCGCGATAAACAAATGATCGTCGCAGGCCGAGGTAGGGCCAGGATGATGGAGGCATACATGCCAGCACAGAAAAAACACAGGCAATCTGCAAAGTACCTGCAAGAAAAAGAAAGCAAAAAGGAAGAGAAAACGAAAGGAAAAACAATCGGGAGACATGATATGCATCTGCCAAATCGGAAATTATCGTCGACCCGATCGATGCTCTCTGTCTCGTGTAAATATTGAATTGACGTGTAGATTTCCATGTCTCGTGTGACAGGGAACATGTCAACGTCAAGCATAAAGATGGGTGGAGATGCTCAAAGAGGCAGTGCTGGAATCCCCTTTCCCCTTTGGCTCCCTCAAAATGAAGTCTGGTTTATTGAGGACGAGAGGAGAGAGACTGGGAGTTGGGCGGTATCGAGTGGGAATTTGCCTTGTTTCACCTGGCCAGAAACGGTAATCGGCCGGCTAGTGCAGGTACCAACTTAAAATCCTAGCGGCAGACGGCACGCAGGGGAGCCAGTCCCGTCGAGGCAAGGTTGGGGGTACCATAGCAATGTCGAGGGGTGAGTCCCCCTTCATCAATCGAGCCGCAAACAACCTACTCATGTCCTCGACATCTAAGCCTCACATCGACCTCCTCCACTCTGACCCTCCCCTGCTTCTTTCGCCTCCAGTCCTGTCTTGAGGCATGATCTTTTGCACTTAATGACCGTCTATGCCAGATCGATGAAGCAGGATCAGCCTTGTGCGACGGGGTACGGTGAGGTACGGACAGGGTCTCTCGATCTTATCAGACTGACGCTCGGCTAGAGCTGCAGCTTGTGTGTATGGCTCAGCTCCCACGGCTTCTTGCTGCTGTGGATTGATGTTCGTTCTCCCCTGGTGTCAAGTCCACACAAACAAGAGAAAAACCGGTAATTTCTGGTGGTTGGGAGTTGCCAAGTCTTCAACACCAGCCAACACCCGCGATGCTCTGTCACTAAGATCTACAATGCAATATCGGTTTTATCAAGTTCCGACCGAGATAACTAACCGTACGGGCTAGACCTGGCAAGACTAGCTCGCCTACCTGCCTCCTATGGACAGAGCTTACGTGCACCTACAGAGTATTATTATCTGCTCGATCGTTTCTTGATATCCACGGTGGAGGGGCTGTTGAGATGCCAGCCAGTATGCGGACCGACACCCAGGCGGTCAGGGCAGGACACGTCACTGAAGATACCACGCCCATAAAGTGGGCAAGATGGTGGTGGTGACACTCCGTACTGCCCTGAACTATTCAATTTTAGGATTGTTGGCCGGCTTCGTAGTACATTGTACTGCAGTACATACCGCGAAGGAGCATTCCGATATCAGCCGTGATCATATTTGAGATCTTCTCTTTTGTGCCCCAGATCATCGCACCTCTCCATATTGCATCTCCGATCACGCAAATAGATCACAGAGAGGGATCATCGCAACAGCCTTGGGTTGGGAGAGTCGGCGGTTTTTTTGGGGGGGGGTGGGGGGTGGACCAGTCTGGCTCTCTTGCGCTTCCAGATTTTGATTCCCTGTTTCATCGACTCTTGCCCATCCACCATTCGGTTCACCGTTTGTATTGCTGGCGCTGGTGCCCACCTGCTGAGGCTCCCCAATCACGACGTGCCACAGGCGCAGCTTCCTCCCCCAGCTACGGTATACTCTGGTACGGCGAGCATTGGGCAGGCGCACAGGGTACTAAGCAATCGTGGCTGCCGTGTACAATGGGTATCTGGGACGCTGGCTCTTTCCTCCAGGCGCTTCCCACCCCTGCTGTGCACGCCCTGGAACCACAGTCGTCGAAGCTCCACCACCAGCGTTCGGAGTTTTCATCCATAGTGGCCACTTCCACTTTGCATCCCGGCAAGGTGAGGTCGGGGTCAGGGATTTGGCGTGATACATGGTCCTCCCTGTCCTCCTTGTCCTCCCATGCTGGCATTCTTCCCACCGCTGTGGTTGACCCCTGCGTTTCTCCTTTCCTACAATATATATCCTGGTGGGTCTACATGTGGTAACATTTTCTATTTTTTTGGTCTTCCTGTTTTTCCTGGTTTCTGATCTGCCTGTAATAGTAGAATTCTCTTCTGTTCTGGCTTTTTTCTCTTTTATGCCGCTATATTGGTTGGGACTGCTGAGCAACGACGTCCGATATATGGCCTTTTTCCATTCTTTCGTTTCCACACTCGCTCCATTCTTTCCCTGCTTCTTGCTTCGTCCGCACTGGGACTTCCCTTTGACTACAAATCTCTTGTGTCTATCCCTCTTTCTTTCTCTCTCCCCACGATATCCAGTTCAGGAATTCCACAGGAGGCACGTTGCCCCACGGTAGCCAGTCTATCAAGTCGATCCCCCAGCAATTCCTCTTCTCTCATAACAGCTCTTTTCCCCCACACGACTAGTCTTTTCGTCAACCCTCTACAAATTGGTCTTTGTCGTACAATTCCCTTTTTGCGCTGTGTCTCTGGCACACGTCAGAGCCGACGCCTGTCCAAAAAACCAACGTCGAAGATGCGCACACGGACATCTGCTCTCGCGTCGGCGGCGGCGCTGCCGGCCCTCGTTGCTGCCGGCACAATTCCTACCTACTCTGGAATGTCTGTCGTATGGTCTGCAAATTTTGAGGGCGACGCAGGGGACTCAGTGAATACCAATGTTTGGAACATCGCCACATGTAAGTCAGGAAAAGGAATAGGCGCTTTTACATTCTCAAAGGAAAAGAAAAAGACGAAGAAAATAGAGAGGGAAAACCCCAATGTTGTCTCGTTTGCTGACCGCTTCCAAAAAGCAATCGATACGAACGCTGAGGTGCAGAGCTACACTACCGCAGCTGCCAACCTGCAGCTCTCTGGAGGAGGTACTGTGCAGTTTGTGCCCTGGAAATCGAGCTCCGGGTCCTGGACCTCTGGTCGCATTGAGACCAAGACGACATGGACACCCTCGGCAGGCGCCATTATGCGGGTCGAGGCCTCTGCACGTACAGGGGGTGACGCCTCGGCAGATGCCCAGGGAATGTGGCCGGCGATCTGGATGTTAGGAGACAGCATCAGGCATGGCACAGGTTGGCCAGAGTGTGGCGAGATCGACATCATGGAGATGGTCAACGGCATCGACACGGTGTACGGCACAATTCACTGCACAGCTGCCATCTGTGATCCAGATACGAGTGCAGGCTATCAAGGCAGCGCGGCTACAGACGACGACTGGCATACCTACAGCGTGACGATCGACCGGACGAGCAACGACTGGGAGACGGAGTCCATCAACTTCATGAAGGACGACACCATATATTTCACAGCAACGGGCGCGGAGATCGGTGACGAGGCTGTGTGGGGTGCGCTGGCTCACTCACCACTGTACATGATCATCAACCTAGCTGTCGGTGGCACATGTAAGTCTGACTTTTCGGATGATTAGGGGGGGGGGGATGCTGGAATCAGGACTAATGTTATCTTACAGGGCCTGGCGATCCCAACTCCTCGACGCTTGATGGCTATGGAAACATGCTCGAGGTTGAATACGCCGCCGTATACTCCAGTTGACTCGCGGACTCCTCGTCCGACGATCCCGCTGCCCCGACAAGCGCAGGCTCGGACTCGAGCTCTACCTCCAGCTCCAGTCCCAGCTCCACCAGTGCTGTTAGCAGTACCATCGACGCCAGCACCACCACCGTGGCCACCACGGTCACTACGGCCGTTAGCGCCACGACATCTTCATCTTCAGTTGCTTCCGCATCTGTCACGGTGTTGACCTCGTCTCAGTACTCTACCACACTCTTGTCTACAACAACATCAGCGGCCGCAACCTCGTCGGTCGGGGGGACATCCACCGCCTCAGCGGCCTCTTCTGAGTCCACCTTGACGCTACCGGGAGACTCCGGAGACTCATCCAACAGCACCACTATCAACCCCTACGAATGCCTATGCAGTGGCGCCAGCTCTCTTCGTCTAGACTTCGGACTGGGTCCGTTACTCTCACGCGTCAAACTATTCGACCTCAGCCTTCTTAGGACAACAGACGGCAACAACAACAACAACAACAACAACGATCCAACGACCAAGCAGCAGTCTTCCCTATATGAGCGGAGATTTGGTCGGCCTCGTCAAGGGCAACATGCGACTCAATATCGCCGCCCACTTGAGCCAAGACCTCAAAACACGACAACATGGAACGGCTTTCTTTCTACAGCCTATAGGCTGCTGGACGACGTACGTCTGGTCATAGCCATGACCATCACGGCGTCGCCTATTTTATTTACCATTCTGGTACAACTTCTATGAGCGATGATTGATCATAAACTGCCTCTACATTTTGAGAGCACACTTTGTTTCTGCGGGATACCTTGGGGTGGGTGGGTTTACATATACACTGGCGAACTAGATACCACTTCTTAAATTTTTTAGTTACTATTTTGAGAATAGATATTTTACCATTCTCGCTTTTACAACAGTTCGTCATCATGTCTTTGATGAGGTCCAAAGAGCCAACAGGATTTGCTCGTAGGGTATACTTCCAATGTGAGAATGGCTTGCAAATCAAAGTGTAGTTGAGGTTGGGTGTCAGCGGTGACTAGAGCTTAAACTAAGGTACGAGATGACTTGCAGGAAGCAGGGCCCCATGGCCCGGATGAGGCGGCGCCACTCCCGCAGCCGCGGTCAGTTCCCCCCACGGCAAAAAGCATCCTTTTCCCGCCCGGAAGCACCCACAGCGGCCAGGCGCCGACTTCTTTAGGATAAGCCTACGGTAGATTCGGTTGGTGTGCGCGCTCTTTTACTGACGAAGCGTGCGTGTCTCTGGTGGTATAGAAATAATCAACCTGGCTTATACGAGATAATGGGCGTGGGATCACCATTTCCCAGCAAAGATTGATGAGAAAAGTCCTCGGTGCAATTTGGCTCTCAAAGATCACCTGTAAACACTGTGGTTCTGTTGGTTGCTGCTTGCTGCCCACAGTTGTGGGAGGGCCGGGGGCCTCGGGGGGGGGGGGGGGGTTGTTAATCTTTCTTGGGAAAGTCTATGTCCTGTTTACAACCAGAGAACTCCTATCCATATGCAAGTTATTGTTACAGAAACGAATAAGAAAAAAAAGAAAATAACAAAAAGAGAGGAAGGAAAAAAGAAGAAAAGACAACGCAAATATCCTCCTAGAACCGAACCGATTCACGTTTACTCCTCGTCATTATCATCATGCCTTGACCTCCGTCTCCTCCTCAAAATCACCCTCGCAGTACTCCAAAAAGTCCACCTCGGGCGTCCTGGCCCTGCACAACAACATCTGCCTCGGGTCCGGCATCATCTGGAACCCCATGTGCAGCTCAGGCAGGGGCTCCCCCTTCTTCTTCTTCGAAGACGAAGCAGCAGCAGCAGCGTCGTCGTACTCCTCCTCCTCCTCCTCCTCAGGCAGCGCAAAGTCGTAGTTGAGCAGCATGTACGCAAACATGAGCTTCATGCTGTTGGACGCAAAAAAGCGGCCCGGGCAGGCGTGCAGGCCGTGGCCAAACATGGTCATCTCGGGCGAGGTGGTGACGGTCTGGTACTTGTTCTCGTTGCTGGGGCCGGAGGCGCGCAGGCGGAAGAAGCGGAAGCCGTCGAACTTGTGGGGGTCGGCGTGGACGGCTGGGTTGAGCATGGGTGGGGGGGACATCATCAGGTAGGAGCCCTTGGGGATGAGGGTGCCGTCGTTGAAGGTGATGTCCTGTTGGGCCACGCGGGGCATGTTTGCTGGTTATGATGATTCAAGGGTTCAGTCATGATCCAGACCAACTCAAGTTTCGTGTGGGAAAGCTTTCTGAACCCACTCACCATTCAGCCCCGGGTGGATCCTCAGGCTCTCCCGGATGAAGCTGTCCATCTTCTTCAGCTTGAAGAGCATGTTCTTGTCGACCCTGCCCGTCTCCCCCAGCACCGCCAGCACCTCGTCCCGCAGCTCCTGCACATATTCGGGGTAGCACGCCGCATCCAGCAGCAGATACCCCACCGCCCGCGACGTGGAGTTCATGCTCGCCATGGCCAGCGCGATCACCATCACCCCGACATCAGGCAGCGCCTGCCCCTTGGCCAGGGCTGCCGCGACAAACCAGTCCACCGAGTCCAGGACCTTTCTGCGGGGCGCCCCGAACCGCCGGATCTCCTCGAGGCGCCTCCCGACCTCCGGGTTGATCAGCGCGCGCGCCTGCCGCACCTCCTCGCGGATGCGTCGGCACTCGGGGAGGACCCAGTGGAGGACCGGTCGCAGGAACGGCGGGATGGCGTTGAGCCTCTGCACGGCGCGGAAGACGTCGGTTGCATACGAGGTCGAGATGTCCTGCCAGTCTGGGTCGTCGGCCAGCTTGGGCCCCAGGAAGACGCGCGAGGTCTGGCGGGCGACGCAGCGCTGCACGGCGCTCTTGAGGTTGATCCTTGTCCATTCCTTGGGCCGTCCTAGGTATAGGTCGCAGGTCTGGGGGAGGGCACGCGCCAGGGGGTCGATCGTGAGGGCTGTTTGTTTTGGGGTTGGTTGATTAGCATGTGTGTCAGCAGAGAGAGATACGACCAACTTGTGCATTGTTGGGCGGTGGGAGGAAAACCTACCGAGAACTCCGGGGAGCTGCTTCTTGAGGGCGTCCTGGAGGATCTCGCCGTTGCTTGCAGGGCTGAACCCCTCGAAGCCGGGATAGGTTGCGTAGAAATCCTTGACAATGAATGCGCTGAAATCAAGGGCAGGAAGGTTCTTGTACTCGTCCAGATACCGTGGAGGAATGATCACCTTGGCTCCAGACTGGGTGAAGTCATTGACCCGGAAAATACCGCCCTTGTACTACCAGCAGAGAGAGGGGGGAAAAAGAAGAGAGTAGTATCAGCAATGATGCACAAGGTGCCGCGTCGTAATGTTGAATTCCTCCTCCCCTCCTCGCCCCAACCCAAGAAGGTTTATAATAATGATGAAGAACTTACCAGCTCATAGCCCTTCTCGAACAGTCTCCTCGCGTCCGTCCTAAACTCTGCCTGGGCCTTGGGACCGCCACCAGGGTTGACAATGGGGAATTTCTTGAGCCTCCATGCCAGCATCTGTTGTCGGATCCAGTCGCTGGCCAGTATCGATATCAGGGCCACCACGGCGACTACGGCGACCACGGCGGCTCTGATGTGCCAATCCGTAGATATGACTGTCTGAAAGCTGTCGAGATGCATCATGTCGAATGTAGGTGAGAAAAAGGGGGGGGGGGATGATCGATTTGCGTCGCGTACACAGAAAAGAAAGTGTAGCTTGTGGTTTCGACTTGGTCAGAAAAATTCCTCTTTTGATTTCCAGAAAGTGACTGCCGCGACATGGAACCTTTCTATTTAATATATACTGAAGAAACAGAGCAAAGAACGGATTGTGAGAAGAGTCCGTTTGAGCAGCAGCATGCAGTGAGTGAGCATTGGGAGGTACATGATGGCCTCAAGATAAAAACGAATACGAAAGGCCAAGCCTCGCTCTCCAAGAAGATTCGAACCAAAAGTCAAATAGACGGTCTAGTGGCGGTGTTGCTTTGCCCAGAAACATCAAGGGGAAGGGGAGAAAGGAAGAGAGAGAAAAGCCAAACTCTTGAAGTCAACAACACATCACATTTCTCCCCTTGAGTTATCTTTGGAATGAATACTATCGATTCCAGAATTCATCTCAAGATATGAATGGATGAATGAATGAATGAAAGGACATTTATATTCGCAAACCTTGAGTTGTTGAGCAGGAAAGATGAATGAATTGGGACGGCGCCAGCACCACGCACTGGACGGTGCTTCAGTATAGATCAAACAAGGCTATAGGCAGATAACATCAGACCAGCAGTCTCGGCCACCCAAATGAAGCTCTGTAGAGTACTTGTAGTTACCAGCCACCCCAAGGCCCCGAGGTTGTGGAAAGAACCTCGGTAGACCCAGGCTGCCGGGTAGTTCCCAGTAAGGTGTATATACTATGCTAACCTTAACACCCTGCTGATTAGTGCTTCCGTGGAGAGAGCGAGCCCGAGTGCGAAGCTCATACCGAGCAGTTCCGCTTCATTACTGCTGCTATAGCTGACCTGCAACCCGATTCCATTTTCGCACAGCCTCAAGGCGACGAAAGCACGTGTGGGGCTTCTCAGGCATGGACGCACCGAGGCAATCAAATCAACTTTTAAGCTTACACTCGACAACCAGCAGGAAAGGGAGTAATCCGATTGCGATTGTTATAACGAGCGGGCCTTTAGCCAGATGGATAGATGGCTGGACACTATCCTCACGGAACCTGGGCGGCTCAGCGGTGCCAAAGATATCGCCGGAAGCGACCAGTGGCACGATTCCGGTCCTATGGCTGCCGGCATCCTGAGTGACCTGACTTCAAAAATCACTGGTCTCACCATCAGCCCAAAAGCTGCTCAAACTATATTGGCCCGTTGCCAGGATCTCAGATACACGACCGCCTTGCGCCACGATGGTGTTGCAGTGTACAGCCTGTCGCGAGGCCAGCTGGAACCCGAGACTCCTCTTCACACACACACACACACACACACCACCAGCTTTTGTCCCGTCCTTGGATTGTGTTCGCAAAACCACCAGAGAAATATGGTCTTATCTACAGGCTAAGGGAGGCTCGAGTCCTCCAGAAGCTCTCCTAGCTGAACAAGGGTCCTCTCATAGACCCTGGCAACATCCATGTAGAGATCATCATCTTCATCCTCCCAGTTGGGATCAACAAACCCTCTGTCCTCAGCAGCACTGTCTGTGATCTCGGCGTCGGTGTCGGCTTCCGTGTCCGTGGTCATGTTATCGGGACCGTTCTCGTCCATGTCGACCAGGGGCGCACTCTGTTGGTTCATGAACTCAACGACGAGAACCCTCGTCTGCTCAACTATGCTCTTGCACCGCACCAT
Source organism: Cryphonectria naterciae (assembly GCA_014850475.1). NCBI lineage: Eukaryota > Fungi > Ascomycota > Sordariomycetes > Diaporthales > Cryphonectriaceae > Cryphonectria > Cryphonectria naterciae. The sequence continues at coordinate 214,696 of JACWST010000002.1, read as the reverse complement.
GTGTGTCTTGGTCATAACTCCCCTAACCCCGTTCTCAAAGCCTGGCAGCGTCTCTCCGGTATCGATATCTCGTCCCGAGAGAAGACTAGCAAAGCAGAAGTCGAGCTTTCGGAACGCTGAAAACATCGCTGTGGGTTGTGGAGGGAATCGCGTAATCCATTCGGTGAAGTCGTTGGCGACGTTGAGGAGGTAAGGTATCTGCAGGTTTGCTACAAAACGCGTCACATCTCAGCAAGCCGAACCCTTTGCTGCGAAAAAAAAAAAAAGAAAAAGAGAGATTCAAGTTCAAACAGGTTTGTCTTACGGGTGCCAGAAAGCCATAACACGTCGAGAAGCCCCTCGATGTCCTTGCAGAGCTCACCCAGGTTCTTATACCCCACCACCTCGTCGCCAGCCTTGGGTTCCTCGAACTTCTTGACGAATCGCCGGTTGATGGACATGAGCTGGTTTTCGACGTAGATTCTGACCTTTTCTTCCTTGGCTGAACCCGCGCGCAGTGGGTGCGATCGAGGATGGGGCAGTCCAGATGTCGGGCCCGTCGAGGTTCCGCTGGGCGCAGGCGATGGTAGTAAGGAATTCTGCGGCAGGAAGCCGCCAGGCAGTGATGCGTCAGCCATTCTCAATGTTGCATGAAGACCTTCTGTGAGTATGATTAGGTTCCCATGGCATCTTTGAGGAGCAATGGCAAAAGGGTATTTGGTTGAAAGCGCAAATCAAAGAGAAAGCAAGGGAGGAAGAGAAGGAAAGAGGTCAACTCAGGGGATGACGTGCAGTGAGTGGCCTAGGCTTCCCCAGCGGAAGTGGGTGTGCACCCCTGCAGCGGAACACAACCCCCCCCCCCCGGGCCCTCTTAGCCAAGCTAAGCAAAAAGCTCAGCAGGTGCCAAAACTGACGTCGGCTCCATCGAACTTTTTGCGACTCCCAATCTGCCCTCACAAACCTGCGACACCTTCCTTCATCACACACCACACAAAGTCAAGATGCCACCCAAGAGAGTCATCGTCGAGCGCGGCTACGGTTCCGGCAAGCGCATCCAGAAGGGTTACTTCGCCTCCACCTACGAGACCCTCACGTCGCCCGAGAACTCAGCCATGGTCAAGGCCATCGCTTCCTTTGGTGTACGTCGTGCTTCCTCCTTTTCAAGCTGCGCCCGCCTGCGTTTCGCGGTTCCTACTCGGGCCATGGGCGCCAGAGACTGACATGCATCTACAGGTTGGCGTCGCGTTCCTCTCAACATCCTGGGGCGAGTTCCTGCTTCCTCCGTAAGACTTCACCCAAGGCTCACGACGAGCTCCGACTGCCGCGACGAACGAAATTCTAACCGATGCGCAGGCAATAAAATAACCGGTCGATTCCTGTCGATTCCTCGAAACAAACGGCGCTTTTTTGAGAGCGCATATCGAGGACAATGGGTTGCATAAGCTCAACATGACGGATGCGAAGATTGTACGATAGAGAAAAGTCGGGAATATCACTTGCGGCGATGAGTAAACGGCGTGAGGAGCAGCCATCAGATGTATGGGGTCTCACCTGGGATAGGACCCAGGCGCACATCGGCCTGTCAATACGCATCTCAATTCTCTGATCCTACGCATCCCACTGCCTGACAAGATGCATTCTTGAGCGTGAACATGATCTCTCAGAACTGCCTCGTGCAGAATCTACCGACGAGCACAAGGGATCTATTTCCAAAACCAGTGACGTTCTAAGCCGCAGATATCTTCTACATCTCTGGGCTTTCTAGAAGAAGAGAGGGGGTTGGAGGGGTAGGCAATGATTCCCCCCTGATTCTCATCCACCCGAATCGATAAAATGGCATTGGAGTTCACTTGTCAAAACTTGATTATATGAAATGGGATGCAAGAAGAAGCCTGTTTAGCGCAGACAGGGCAGTTTTTGTGGCAAAACACTGTACATCACCACTGTAACACGCCACGGTATCTCATCTGTCCATTTTCAATTTTGGAAAATGCCTGCTGCAGGCCCTCCTCCGTCATGGGAAACCTCTCCACCCAGGGCCTGATGCTGTTTCGGGCTGCAAAGTTGAGCATATCGATATGGTTGCGCCTCGATGCTTCGGTAGAGGAGATGATGCGGTGCCCAGGCAAGATGAACGACATATACGGGATATTGAGTGGCTGCTCCTGGATCGTCATGAGCACAATCCGTGCCATCCTGTTCAGGCGAGGCAGGATGTGGTCCCATTGCGGCAGCTCGTTGGCCGTGACAAGAAGAACATCGACGGGCTTGCACCACCCCAGGACAGCCTCAGGAGGCGCCCTCACGATTTCGCCTCCCAGCTTTTGGAAGGAGGTCCCCTCGTTCCCCTCCGCGATACAGTGGACTTGGTCGGCACCCAGCGCAAAGGCGTCTTGGACCTTGCCTGGGCCATCCTCTTGTTGGCTCGATTGGCTCGACGCGAGCATCGCAGTCACGCCACAGCCCATAGCCCGAGCAAACAAGACAGCCATGTGGCCGAGGCCGCCTACTCCGACGACCCCGACCCTGTCGCCCGGTCTCGTCTGTGCAGCATCCAGCGCCTCGTATACCGAAGCCCCGGCGCACATCAAGGGTCCCGCATCCACGGACGAGATCTCGTCTGGTATCAGGTAGGCGAACTCGGCGTCGATCACCCGGTAATCGCCAAAGGCCCCTTGCTCCAGCTCCGAGTATGCAAAACCGCGCGCCTCTGCGCAGTACTGACGGTACCCGGACAGGCAGGTCGTGCAGTGGCCGCACGAGCTGTGCAGCCAGCCCCAGCCGACGCGGTCGCCCGCCTTCAGGCCGAGGACGGCAGACCCGACCTCCTCGACGTGGCCGACGCCCTCGTGGCCCAGTCCGCAGCCCTTCTCCTTGGCGTGCACATCGGTGTAGCAGAGCCCAGAGTGCGTCGTCTTGATCAGGATCTCGCGCGCGCCCACTGCGCGCTGTGTGGTCTTTTTGACGAATCGTCGCTCGCCAGTCGAGTAGCTGAAGACATTGAGGGTCTGCGCGGACATTTTTCTTTTTTTTTATGAGGCACAGTGGAATCAATGGGAATTTTTCTTGGGATTTAATGAGGGACAGAGAGAGGGAAGAGATGCAGTAAGATGCGGGAGTAGGATAGAGATGGTGATAGGATCCAATTAATTAAGCATAACGTAATTAATAGCTTGATTGGGGGGTCTGGAGTCTCTACTGGCCCCACCAATATCTGGGCACTAAAACAAATGAATGCCTAAATTCATACATCTTGATACTGATAGTTTGGTTCGAGCAGCTGTGGTGGGCTTGTGGCAATTGGTATAGTCTTGGCCGGATGCTTCTGGTTTGAGTTTTGGATTTCACAGTAAGATCATCGTCAAAATGACTGACCTTTTCTGCAAGTTTTAGCCCGGACCTCATAATTGGGGTGGCGATCTGCTGGATGTGATGATGGAATTGCAAGAGTAAATACAAAGTTTCCACGTAATTTGCAACAAAGATCAGACAAGCTAGACATCGTGAGAAAACGTCCATGCTCTCTGCCAGATGGACATTTGGGCGGGAACTGACATGCAACTAGGAAGGGTTGATTCACCAGAATACCTGCCATATAATTGAGTAATTAGCAGGTGAGGAACTTCCTCTAGGATGATGGCAACTTGGAAGTCTTCTTCATTTTCTCCTTTCGATAGGCTCTTGAGTGGGGTTGATAGCAGATATATCTTTGCATGTCTTGATATACAGATCAGTGTCATGTCTGCTGCAGACAATGGATCATGCACTGTGAATGATGAACAAATGGGAGCTTCATCAGGCACTCGGTATACACAGGCGGTAACATAGATGCAGATTCCCATGACATCGATTCAGGACTCCAATTGAAGGGTACTATTATGTGCATGGGCATGAAGAGCTTCAAGCAACGTCCTGACCCTGGTATCTGGTTCCGTGAAGTGGCCTAATGTAAACTCTTGCATACTACGTCAGAATCTCAAGTTAAGATCATGCTGGAATCATAATTCATTTGTTTCTAAGCTTTGAAACCATGGACTGATCGATCATGGTCATTATCCTGAAAGTGAAGATTTGTTGGCTGACGGCAATTTCTCGAAACCGCTCTTCAGCAAACAAATCAGACTGTACGCAGACTCATTACAATCAGCGATACTTCCACTCTCATTTACATTTAGTGCTGCTGCCACAGCTTGGGTCCAGGTGGTTAATCGATCATGTTCCTAAGGGTTATTGGTTCTCTCAATCGCCAGGCCAACAAGAGGTCTCCGCGTCACTTCGAAGAAAGCTGCAACACACGACTTCATCAAGCTTGCTTGTTTGTTTGTCCTCCATTTATCTTTCGACTTTTCACTTCTGTTCAGATTTCCGAGACATCGCTTCAAAACGTTGTCATGGTATCTCAAGCAACTCCAACACTCTTCAACCCGAATACAAGGCCAGCACTGCGAGACGAGGCAGAGGATTACTGACCACAGAACTATTACCATTGAACAGTTGTATAGTTAGCATGCCACGTTTGCCCCCCTAAGCGATGTCTCCACGCGTTGAGTGGTAAAGGTTGACCGTCTAGACACAACAACGAAGGTGTTGCGTATTGACGAAAAGTATCATCACATGGCGCCGACTCGGCCTTTCTCCCTCCCTTTACTCCTTCTGAACGCGCCGCAGCCTTGTCGTCACGCAAGTCAACTCAGATGTCAAGACTGGCTCATGGTAGCAAGCTTACCTCCAATGCCCGGCGAAGTCTCCGTCCCTCGCTAGCCTTCCTGGGAGGGGGGCGGGGGGTGCCCTTCATTGATGTACATCGCTATCACCACTGATCAGGGGCATGGTCTATTTCTCACCAGACACTTTTCCTTCCATCCACTGTTCCACTGATTATAAAACCCGTCTTTAGCATCGTCTACACTACCTACTTAAGTAAGTAGTAGTGTTATGAAGGTCTCGACATCTCCTTCCCACCAAATGGAACCCTAGCAATGCCCTTCAGAACAATCCATCATGGCTGGGACACGGAGGCTACAAAAAGCACAGGAAAGCCCGAGAAAACCAGTCTATCAGCGGCCACTCACCGCTGAGGGACAAGAACCGCAGGGCAACATGGCGATATCAGTACCTCATCACCTCCTGAAGAACCCCCACACCCCCTTTTCCTTGTCCCTTTCGCGCCAGAGCTTACCCATCTTTATGCCAATTATACAATGGCTCATTACTTCACGAGATCTCTGAAGTAGCAGATTCTCATCTACGCGGTTGGTCCGCTCCTTGACATCTGTACTGGTTGACCATCATCATGCAAACCGTCTTCCCCCGAACCCTGCACAAGGAACGAAAGCAGCGTCGGTCTGCCTTCACCGCCAGAGCTGGTGTGTGAATGCTGGTCTGATGTCGCCCCAGACCAACATTGCCGAGTAGTCACCCATATAAGGTGCACTGCTGGGCTGAAGCGCAGCATCTTCGTGCTTTGGGACGAGATTCATGGTGAACCGTGACGGTCCATAAAACACAGGCTATCCACAGACCTCAAAATACCAGTCCTCAGTTCGCTGTTTGCATGGCTGCTGGACTTAATTTGAGAGGCCAAGAGTGAAAGGACAGGGCCCGTTTAATCGAGTGTCAGTGCCAGAACCTTGTGCACTGATTACTATTAAGGGCGGGCTACATGCATCATCTTTCTTCATGTTCATATAGCTGAGTTTCCGCATCTAAGTAGGGTGGCATGCTATTTGATCCAAGGCATGACGGACCATCGCCTATCACAAAGAGGTCGTCAGCGAGCCAACAACGTCCTACAGCATGATAGACCTAGACAGGAGAATAGGACTCTCATAGTACATCCAGAGTCTGGACTAAGACATCAAAAATTCCGGCTGATGAGGCTCACTAGCGCTAAATCACATTCGGATTTCGGCGAGACAAGCGCACCCTGCCTTAGGACCTGGCAGGAGAGAGGAAGGGGCTGATCAAGAGACATTTCCCGCAGGTCACTAGCGTCAGGAACCGATTAGAGGAGGATGGCATCGAGGCGCTGCCAGGTTCCTCGTCTGCCTAAGCTCCCTGACACGAATGGGACGAAGTGAAGCGCATGCGACTGCTGTGCTGACTTTCGGTCCCCTCACAGTGTCTTAGCCGCGTAACAAGTTACAATTGCACAACATACAGTAGTATGTAGTACTTACAGTAGAGCCCAGCTAGTCAGGGGCAAAGTTGAGCATCAAGTGCGCAAATGGGACGAAGAAGCATTTTGCGCGCTTTTACTACGCAGCATGCTGGACAAGGAAAGAAGAGGAAAGAAGAGGAAAATACGACGTAATGTGAGAGAAGTTGAGAAACAGCGCAGATATGGGCAGGCATGTAGACCTGTCCGTTGGGTGGACAAATCAGTAATCTCTCTTCCTTCTCGCCTTGCCAGAGGAATCAGGCACTTCTGTTCTTTTTTCTTTTCTTTCTTTTTTTTCTTTTTTTTTTCCCTCTCCAGGCAACATCATATACTGACAGCCCAAAAAGAAGGCACATGATGCTTCGACAACGTGACAAGGAGCGGCGACATGACGGCCGCATATCCAAAAATAACTTCCCCCAGAATAGGAATTGAGTTACCTAACCAGTCATAAATCACGCGAAGAAATTTCGCCATTGGAGGAAAATGAGCCGCCAATAGGATTTCTGGAAATTAATGGTAATTGTTCACACATCCTCGGTTCATCACGGGTCCTCAGGCTTCCCTAGCAGGCAAGGCATATTTTCTCATGCGCGGGTCACACTTTAGCAGCATTCCCGCTGCGGGTGAGCCGCATCGGAATATCGTGGCTTGTCGTACCACTCCACTTGTACATGCAGCCTGAAATTGTAGGCCCAAGTGACCAACGAGTCTGCAGCATAGAGACCGCGGCAAAGGATCTGAACACATATAGTTTATGTTTTGGGGGCGAATCTGGCTGCAGAAATCCATCTGGATGGGAAAGTGATGTTACACGGCGATTAGGCACGCAAGATTTCACCAGCGGCCGCATATAGGGCTAGTCTGCCCACGCCGTCGCTGCTGCTATGTGACATATTCGCGAAACGAGGTCTGGAAGGATCGAGAACCGAATTTCTGGCATATCGCTCACTTGTCTTTTGTGGTGCGGCACAGCCTTGGAACTATGGGTGCTCTTGATTCAAAATAATAATAATTATGAAACAGAAGAAGAAAAGCGAAAAAGGAAAAGGGGAAATGAAGAGAGAGAAAATCATCATTGTTTGGAGAACCCCCTGACACTCGAGGCGTGAGATGTTCCTGGAACTAGGCAACCGAGCACGCTTGGTCCATCAAGGGGAATCTTTGATGTCGCTTATCGAGAACTAAAGTTGGACAGTTGCCCAGGTGAGGAGAGCCAGCACGTCTGAGCGAAGACCAGCGACCTTAGACCTGTGCCCTCCAAATGTCACGTCTATGTAACGTCACCCGGTGGCCGGTTTCTCGACGGCCACTCATCACTCAGATTTCTTCCGAATAATGTTATCGACTCGTATAAAATTTGAATAAACGAACTGATAGTCTTGCTGCGCTGACTAGACAAGGGCTTGGCCAGCAGCAGCCAGCGACATTATGTCACCAGTTTGAAAAAAAACAGCAAAAACGGCCCCGAACAAGAACAAGGGAACACGAGTGATAGGAATATGCCCCAGAAGGCGGTCGACGGAGCCACTCGACCAAGCCACTATTCTGCATGGAGGTGGCGACAGAAGCACAGTCAGCCCGTTTATGATAGCGTAAGGAGCCTCAGGCTTCTGAGTGTGGCGCCAGCGCGGTAGCATGGGAAGCAGCGCCAGCGGCAGAAGACGCAGGCTCGGTGACCATTTTGGTCATCCTTCTTGAACCTAGCCGACCACGAGGACCCGCCACCCTGGCCGCAACGGTAAAACGAAACAAGACACGTCGATGATGATACAGCGTTGTATATGTTCGCTGGGGGTCCCACATGGAAAACGGGATCAATGACGGGCCAGGCCAGACTAGGCCAGGTTCAAGGGGACGCGGATACAATCCAGGTCGCAGTAGAGGCGAAGCGGCCGCTGAGGTCGAGGGTAGCACCGAAGAATCCGTCGGTTACGGCGAAGCTGGGCGGACAATCCTTGAAAGTAGTCGCTTCAGGCCAGCAATTGGCTGGACCCAGGAGTTGCCGTGATGAGAACGTCGGTGGAGCATCAGTCTTCTCTGGCCCTGATGGCGTGATATTCGATGGCAGCGCTGTCTGAGAGGACTCTCCAAGCCACGTGCCCCCTGTGCCATGATAATCTCCCAGTTGGGATAGTAAAGATGCCAGATGATGGCTCCCCTTCTTCCAACAAAAAATTTTGGGGGCCGAACCTAAGGCACTTGCCTTGGGAGTCACGACGGTACGAGCCAGATACCTCTCAGTATCGGGCCAAAAAAAGAAACGAGCCTCGATCATGCAGGTCCTGCCGTCTTTCGTGTCCTCCGTGTCCTCCATGCCACGCATGGTGTCTATCCATCCACGCCGTGGGAGTCATAAAAGTCATGATTAACTATCCGACCTGGGGGCCGTTATCTTGGTCAAGCCACGAGGATGGGAGGCTCAGACCGGTGAGTGCCGAATCAAATCAGCCATAGTTGGTAGCTGCCTCGGCAAAGCCCCCGCTAATAGAGCGAGATAGACTGCTTAGAGGTCAGCGGACAGATTCATCGCCTATGGAGCTTGAACGAGAAGTGTGTGTGTGTGTGTGTGTGTGTGTGAGAGAGAGAGAGAGAGAGAGGGTGAGTGAGTGAGAGAGAGAGAAGGGGCCAGGAGATGCTGTAATAGGGTTGGGGGCCAAGAGGAGCCATGCGATTAGGAACCGAGGGATTTGTGGGGTTCCGCAGGCTGACGTTGATGACGAGACTTTTGAGGACGGAAAAAGCTACTCAGCTGCTATCCATAGATGATGAGTTCGCGAAGTCAAGAGCTCTTCTTGCAGGTGATCCCAGGCACCAAAGTCCGAAGGTTCGACGTCGGCAGAACAACTGGCATAGAATAAAGGGCAGGTCTAGCGCTGATTATGAATTGGGGACCAGCTTGAATTTGTTTATCCCCGACACCAGATACGCCACAGGAAAAAGACCTGCCCAAGATTGAGAAAGCCAGACTGTCATCACGGGCGCCGTGGTCCAGATCTGGGATGTCCTCTGCCAAGATGAGCCACCAAACTCGACCCCCTCTGGGCACAAGGGATCGTAGTCATCCTGGACACGATGTCGTTGCGGTTCTCGTGATCAAGCGGCATGCATGAGACTAGCGTGATTTCTGCCTGAAAATGAGACGGGCGAGATCATATGATCCAGAGTGGAGGGTGATCATTAAGCAACTTATTCATGAGATCTTGCAGTAGTTCCATGCCCTCCTGGGCAAGAGTGCTTTTTATCGACAAGGGACATCCGGATCTGGTCGTATAGGAAGATCTGAGGTTGGGGTTTCGTACTGCCAGGGATAGAGAAAGAAGGAAGAAGAAGAAAAAAGATTTAGGCCCCGGCACCCTTTGGGGTAGATGAGGTCAGGATGGACCTGTGTAGTCAGTGGTTGGTTGGCTGGTGGTTAGTGCTGCTGCATTGCACAGCCACCAAAGGGACTAAACAACAGCTTCCTGTGAGCCCCGGAGCCACTTCTGCAACTAGCGGCTGGAGCCGTTCGTCCTGGACAACGGCGATCTGCAAGGGACTCTGAAGCCCAGCAATTGGACCGTGTCCGAGACAGATGCACCAAGGACCCACCAAATCAAAAAGATTTGGGCGTTGAAAGTCGGCGGGGGATTTTCCCCCAGGAAATCTTGAGCAGGAGTCGTGCCATTGGCTGATGACAGAATTGCATACCCTTGGTGCTAGTCCTAGTTGTGAGCTTCTGTGGGTCGTTGGATCCGGACTGGCGGCCGAAGATATGAGTTGATATGTGTACGATGGGGTATCCGCAAAGTTATGCTGGGCCGAGAGGCCGCTCTGTCCTTGAGCTAGCAACTCTGGTGACATGTGCTGCGTGATGGCCCCACCAGAAATCCGTGACAAGAAGGGGGGGGGGGAGAAGGAGGGGAGAGAGAAAAAGAAGGAGAAAAAAGAGAAAAGAAAAAAAAGGATGTGATTGGAAAAAAGCTCAGCTACAGGGCAGTTGAGAATCCGGATCGGTGCTACGTTACCCATAACAAAAAAGCGGTGGCGATTTAAGGCTGACCCGAGAACACAGTCCCTGCACCGCAACTTAGAACCGTGAACCTAGGGCGTTGCATCCGGGAGAGTGCTTCAAAATGTAATATCTGCGGGGGCTTCTTCACAAGAGGCCTCTTCATCGTCTGTATCTTGCTGGAAAGCTTCAGTTCGTGTTTCAGGTTGCACCACCGGCGGAACGACAGACCAAAAACCAAAGGATGTCTGTCGCCTTTCGTAAGCGGTTGTGGTGGGACGGCAAGCGCGTCGGTGAGAGTGGTGCATGTCTCGTGCTCACGATCGTATTGATAAGCCGACCATGAGACAGTGTCGGCCGTAGGTGACAGATGGAGCCGGATAGGCTTGAAAAAGATGAACCAAGGGTCCAGTCAGCAGCACGGCAGAGAAATTTGGGATTTCACTGCCAGTCCCAGAAAAGCCACACCTACGTCATCAATCATGGTGGAAAGTCTGAAAGACGATGTGACCCTGTTGATGTCCTTCCCCCCAAACAATACTCTGCTCATATGCTGAGCGTGATGATTGAGAGATGGTTATGATTGCTGGACATGCCGCAATTTCAGGCAACAATATGCAGCACATGCGGGAACTGAGTCATTAATTGCTCTCGGTGCCACCACTCAAACAGTGGGCAGGGCTGCTGGCGGGCGCGTTGCTGCTGCATCTGGCCCGGTCCGAACAGGGCCTTGAAGTTGAAGAAGATGAGGCATTTGGATGGAGATTCATCTTAGCCGGCTCGTCTGCCTCGAGAATGTACCCTCAAGGGCTGGTCAAGTACTTGAGGGGATGTACGCGAATTTCTTCCTGATTTGGAGGTCATTCAGCGAGCGTGCGTCTCTTTCAGCTGAAACTCTGCGTATGAAGAATGTATGTGCATTCATAGGTAGGCCTCGTGAATTTCTCAACAGAGCGGCCGGTGCCTGCGGAAGTATAGGGTGATACAACCGCAACGCAATGCAGCTGTAGCCTGTTGGAGGTTGAAGATGCATCCTCCAATGTTGTTTGTTTAGGTTTGATGGAGGTCCCTTCCAGACATGGCGTGGCTTGAGCTGGTGGGTCAGCTTGAGAGGGCAGGCAGTGGTTTATGCAACCACTGTCGTACCTTCCCACTGGCGTTTCTAAACACGACACAGTGGCGGCAAGTACCGGCCCCCGATGACTTTGGAAGCTGCGACACAGTGATGAGGTACTCTAGCAGACCCCCCCCCCTTTGTGCCTACCTCTCCACCGCCACCCCCCCTCCCCCTCCCCCCCAAAAAAAACACCCAAACTAAACCAACAGCAAACTGATACTCCATAACAGACACAATTGTGGCTACTATGCATAAAGTTAGCAGTCAGTCTTGCCACAGGACAGAAGGGCCAAAATATCGATGATCACGGACTTGTCCTGTTCAGCACCAATAGACCGATCCTTGACCCATGAATTTCTTTAGCAGCCACACGATGAGTTCAAGAAGGGCCCAGGGTCCAGTATCCAGATTTGGATGATTGTCCTCGTTCAGGCGAAGGATTTGGACGCCTGGATGATCGCGCTTAATCACCAGTTGACTGATGCATCTCTCACAAGATCGGTTGTGTCTAGCTTTGCACTGGACGTAAGCCGGCCAATGCGGTGTTGAAGCGCACCACTGCGGAGCACGTCGCGCATGATGCTCTAGCCTCCGTGACACCACTCGACCACCACTCGAGGGTTCCCGGCCAGTCGGTACTAGGACTACTGCACGCTGCACAGATCCTCACTCTTGGCATCTCCCTGCTCCCCTTCAGCCTTATGCAGTCAGCAAACTCCACCGCACAGCACCAGCACCAGCACCAGCACCAGCATCAGCTCCAGGAGGGAGAGACAGAGGACTCATGACACAGTCCCTCTCTCAGAGGCCTCTCGCCACCATTTCCTCTTCGGCGTGCTCCCAAACTACCACGTGCCGTCATCATAAACGCGAGCCGACCAACATATTGTTGATGACATCTGAACCCACCCTTCCTGGCCGACCCTTGTGGTGGACTATATGGTGTGTCCGGGGTGAAACGAGCTACCATTCGAGGAGATGAGTTCCCAGGGAAGAAATCTGATCTCGATAAATCCCTGGCAGTGGGGAAGACCACAGACGTCTGAACCAGTTGGTCCCCTGCCGTAGGCCATGGCTGCCGCAACCCCCGTCCCGGGCCAGCAATCCTCCTGGCACAGCAATCCATGATCACCACTATGACCGCCAGACGGACAATGCTAGTAGACCTCCTCCGTCCTATTCAGTTGCAAACGGTTGGTGATGAGGGGTTTTGGTGCGACCTCGCCTACAACAATTTGCAGAAAATTCGCTCGCTCTTCTGGTCACACCTGCGACAGCGATGGCTCCTCGTAAGCGCGCTCCCGAGCTCCTCGCTGCACTCTTGATCCGCAATATTCGCTCAGCCACGGATGCCCGAGCGCTAGCACATCTACAGTATGGATAGGTTTTGCCCAACAAGAACAAGCCCGTTTTATCAATATTGCAGATCTGGCGGTATATCGCGAGCCAAGACGGAATCGCCCTGGAGTCGAATTCTTGCTACAACAGTGAGCCATTATCCTCTGTGGCGGAGTTTGAACGCCCGGGTGTGGCCAAGAAGCCCCTTCATATTGCAAAGCCGTCGTCGGTCGGGGCACCAGCGTGACAATGATATCATTTCGACACTGAGAGTATCCTGCAGCGCCGGGGCGGTTAGCCGTCATGTGCTCGCAGATATCAACCTTCAGCCACGCGCGCCATCAATTCTAAAATGTGCCTTGTCCAAAGCCGGCGATAATCATAATTTGGCCGAAGTAGGATGCGTAGTCCAAGGCATCTCAAACCTCGATACGAACATCGATCCTTCATGAGCGAGGGCCGACAAATGTATGCAAGTCCCGCAGCACTGGGACCAAGCCATGTCAGATTTGGATGCCGTGGCGTCGCATGGTGCCTTAACCGCTATGGATTCTACGCTACCGCACCTGATAGGCCCTGGCAGCGCGTTGTCGCACAAGGTCTTCGGGGCCGGCTCCCACAGCCGATTCGGGACCGTCCCACTGAAATCTCTTGACCCCTCACCTAAGAGGAATAGGGAAGATTCAGGATATTGAGACACGCATGTCGAGAACATTGGTCTATTTTGGTGGCCACGACACCCATTCTTGCCTCTGGGGTTTGGAGGACGCCTGAGTTCCCAGGCGACCCGAGAAATCGACCGAGTGAAGTGAGTTAGTTCTTTTTAGACGCGCAGGAGGAGTTTGAATGACTTCTAGTCACCGAGACAGAGCGCAGCAGTGAAACGGGAACACAGAGCAGGGCTGAAGTTGCATTCCGCTGTGGTTCCCAGAATTACAAATTACACGCTCGAGACCCCCCCGGGGGGTCCTTGAAATCAACGCTTGCCTGTCAGTCATACTTACGTTGCAGCCATGGGGCCAGGCATATGCCTGGCCAGAACCACTTTATTAAAAGTGAGTATTTTGTATGTTTTCTAGGCGGGCGAGAGTCGGGTTGGAAGAGGCGAGGGGGTGGGAAGGAGGAGAGATAGAGAAAGAAGAAAAAATGAAGCTAGTGCATTGGATGTCCGTAGCAGAAACGGTCGACCAAAACGGTGCTGGCTCGAAAATACTGCTCCTTTAAGCTAGCGTACACATCAGCCACGACGCATCGCATCCTCTCGCTCAGTGGATTGGGAGAGGGGGGGGTACTCTGGTACCTGGCTAGGGTGTGGATGGGAGTACCTTGGTACTGAGGTACGTATCTTGCCCGACAGATCCCAAATCTGTCTATGCCCTGGCCCTGCAGCTGCAGGGGTCGAGGATCGGTTCTTGTCATTCAGTCAATGGACAATTGGGATCGAATCCCCGTTCTCGGTTCTTTTTCACCCCGCCCCAGCACCCCACGTTTGTTTCCCATCATCGCAAAGACCACCTCACCAAAACACCCTCCTCTCATCTTCATCTTCATCATCATCACCATGATTATGACTGTCCAGTGTAAGACTCAGCCAGCAACCCCCAAATTTGAGCTCACACGAGTTTCTACTCCATGCCCCCCGCCTCCCCCTTCCCCCAACGGCCCGGCTGCGCCTTCACCGAAGCTCCTCGGCACATGGTCCGCGGGGGGAAATGGACGTCAGGCGAGAAGTTTGGGGGTGTCTGTGTGCTCGTGGTGTGTCGTGAGTTTCATAATCCGTTGCTGAGGTGCGATGCCCTGTGTGGGTACAAGCAGGTTTGTGGTTGATTACGTATACCTACCCTTTTGATAAGTTGAACGAGATCTGGATGTAACAGGTACGTACAGAAAACTCTCGTCGCCCTGTTCCCAACGAGAACTATACGCCCAGGAACGGCGCGCATAGCGTTGCAGTCAGGGCGGCGCAACCCAACGGCGAGACAGAGAGAGACATATACCTGGTACGTACAGATGACACCTGCAGCAGTAGCACCGGCACCACAAAACCACCTGCAGGAACATCCACCGCAAGGTGAGAAGAAGAAAAAGCAACAAGAACAAGGAGAATAAGAAAAGTCTCGCTCGTATCTCATACCTCAGGCTCGCAACAATCATCGTACTCTTCCAACGTACCATTTTCGTACAGCTGCCCTGGCTTCCCTCAAGGTCCCATGTCACCCTTCCTTCTCCTTTAACCTGCAAGGCACCTGTGCCCTGCGCCTCACTCTACACCGGCCGGCACCTGCATCTTCCTACAGTCTTAGTACCTGGCCAGGTATAGACATACAAAGAACAGACTGAGGGAAGGGGGGAGGGGGGGACGGAGAGAAAAATAGGCACAGACAGACAAAACAACCAGCCCAGCCAGACACTTGCTGCGCATCTTTGGATCAGTCATCCAGAAGTCAGACGTGTACTGGAGTCACCTTGTCACTCTCCCTCCTCCTTGCCCGGGAAGAGACTTGTACGCCTGCGGGTGCTGCTGCTGCTGCCTTAGTGGGTCAGGCAGTCAGTCTTCCTTGACCTTGGACGACCACTGCTGGCTGTCTTTCTTCCTTCCCCTTCGCTTTCCCTCCTTCCACACACACCCTTCCCGACCAACTTCAGGTCACCAGGCCACAAATTTATAAGGCTGCGATGCCTTCCTGCTTTCATGGCTCTCTGGTCTACCTCAGTCCCTACCATCTTTTCTTTTCTTCTACATCAGGTCATATGAACTGCGTCCACTCGCTAGCTTTCCTAGTCTGGATCTCTTTCTTGTCGCCTGTTCCTGTTTTGACTCATCCCTGTGCTATATTCGTCTCATTGCCTGGCGTTGTCTTCACCATACACGTTGCTTCCAACCTATATACAACAACACCTGCCTGAACTCTCGGTCATCAGGCCACACGACCCTATCAACAACCCCTCTCAGATCATCACCAACCTATACGCCTACGCACGCACACACACACACACACACACACATTCTCTCTGTCTCTCTCTCTCACTTCTTTTCTTCTTCTTTCCCTTTTCTGTCTCTGTCTGTCTGTCTCTGTGTCTCTCACACACAGACACACACACACACACTTTCTCTCTCTCTATTCCTTCTCGCCACCCACATCATCATGTGTTTCCAGCTTGTTGAGCTGTACGCGGCATGCCGCTGCCCGTACTACACGCATGCCATCGATCGATGCGGTCTCTACCCGAACCACAGCATAACACAGAGAATCATCCTGGTTGGCTACGCCTGCACCCTCCACGGACAGTCTGGAGGAAGCTCCCGCCAAGACCGTGCCTACTACGATCAACAGAACTACTCGGACTCGGGATACGCGAGCGGACACTCTCACAAGAGCACCCACCGCCACCGGTGAAGTGTTTTGTCTTCGAGGATGGGCTGCTGTGCATGGCACTCACCGTCGTTGAGCAAGTTCGTCATGGCAGACTGGGTTCAATACCTCTATGCGTTCAGGCAGAGGTCGCTATCAAGTACGCAGCCGCCGTCACAGCTTTCCTACCTGATGGTGGGCCACGACCGTCTCATGTCGACATCCGCACCACCGGGACTTGGGTAGCCAACGACTTCACCAATGGACCACAGCCCACAGCAAGTCTGTTGTCGAAGACAGGGCTACGGTTTTCATCTCTGCATTGGCGAACGGATCTGGTCTCTCATCATCATCTATAGACCACCAACAACCATTCAGCTTGTGCACGACAACATCGACACGACCATCAACAAATCTACACAACCTAGCTACCCAGTCGTGGCGGTACCCAAAGCTTCGTCCTCGTCCTTGTCTACTTGCTCAGGATTCCTTCTCTCTGCCTTATCTTTCGTTGCAATTTGTCGAATTCCGCACTGCTTTCCACTGCTTGGTTTGAATTTGTTTCCTGCATCGATTGAGCGAGCATAGCGATTGTGCCTTGATCAACTTGTTACACTTCCGCGTGGGCGTTTCAGTGGTAGACCTTACTTGCTTGGTTCGGAGTCTGGCTACAACTCGGCCCCACGGCTATCTTTCTGCTTTCCATATCGGTTTTCTATCTCTCTTTGCTTCTTCTTTCCTTGTTCTTTTTCATCCTTCTTTTTTTCTTTCCTTGATTGGTGCCTGCTCCTGTTGGCGAGTGTTTTCATTCTCCTGTACTATCTTTACTTTCCATTCTGCGATGTGCTATTATGTTTGGTGTGGTTTCGATTTTTTGTGATAAAGACCAGGTATTTGCATCGGATGGACACAGGGAAAATACCAGGCGTTTTCAAGTGCAAGGTTGGGCTGGAGGTCGGAAGGCGTCTAGATGCACATGCATCTCGGGATTTGGTTTGATTTTTCTGGGTCTTGTCTTCAACGCTATTTCGAGTTTCGTCTCTTTCTGTCTTCTGTCTTCTATTTTCTTTTCTCTTTTTTTCTTTCTTTCTTTCTTTCCTTCCTTGTTCAGAATTTCATTCAGCTCTCTCTGCGCATACCGCGTTTTTGATTTCTCTCTTTCTCTGTTGTGACTTTTCCGAGTTTATATTCTCTATCTGAATCCCTGCTCTGAGAGCAGACGGCAAGTATTTTTGTATCTGCCCTGGGGCTAAAGAAGTCAGGAGCTGGTCTTCACAACGATTTCTGAGAGATATCTACTTTGTTCGTGGCTATGAGCCGAGCTCGCCTCTCTGATTTCTCTAATGATTCTATACAACTCTAGGCTCTGGCAGCCAGATGGCTTGTGCGTCTGGGAAGGGCGAAAGGGGAGAGAGGGACGAAGGTGGGGGAGAAGGAGGGGCACAAACTGAACGCACCGACCACGTTGAGATCCAAAGACATCAGGCCATGTCTGGCAGTTCAGATGACAGGATGATGATCCTGTCATCAGCGGGAGGAGAGTTCCTTCGCGCGGGGCGGAAGGATCTCAGATGACCCGAAGTCAAGTGATGATGAGTGGAGTTTGAGATTTGGGAAGGCTCGTGCGGACCACTTTTGGGGGAAAAGAAAACAAGGGAGAGAAAGGAGAAAGAAAAAAAAAGCAGGAGCATTTACCTTCTTTCCTAGCATCGAAAATCTACGCCACAGCGGGCTGAGCGAGTCGGTCGTTGACAACCACCAGTCACCGTGCCGCGCCATACCGGGCTGGAGATGGCCTGGTCTTCTGGCCCCTGGCCTGCTGGTCTGTGCCCTCCCCCTCTACAGTGGGGGAGATGGACGGAGGCAAGGCTACCTCTGATATGTGCACGGCACTGGAAGGCTTTGACAAAGGCAAGGCAGTGGCACAACACCAAGAGGCTGACTGGTTCGCCTTGTATGTTTTCTTGCGAACAGGTGGATAGAAATGGGGTTCTTATCGTCATGGGCTGGATACCTATGGGACAGAAATCTCTTCTAGGGCCCACTGCATGTACCTACTTCTACTACATACGCAACAACAAATTACAACAAGGCGATGTCGCCTTTCCACCCAATAGCCAGGAACAAACGGGACCTTGTCTCCACCCCCCGGTGCTCGTCTTTAAACCCTGTAAGGCTCTCGAAAGAGCTCACTGGCCATTTTACTTTTACATTTTCAAAATGGCTCACACCCGGGCCGCCCATTCACGTATCTCCATCCGTTCATCACAAAACACTCTTGAAGGGGGGGGGGGGGGGCTCAGAGGCTGGCGCAAGCGCAGGCGAGCTGAGCGTAGGCGAGCCGAGCCCATTTGCCGATGGCGTGATGTACCTGCGCGGCTGTTGATCAGGAGGGAAAGAGAATTAGTAATAATCATAATAATCATAAAGATAAATAGAAAAGAAGAAAAAAAGGCCGTGCAGCCCTCAGGTGGGTGGAGAGGGAAGAAAAAGAAACTTTCTGGTATAACCACTCTTTTTTCTTCCTTTTCTTTTTCTTTTTCTTTTTCGAGAAGGGTGTGTAAGTAGGGATGTGTGTGTGTGTGTGCTGGTTGATAACATCATCCCATCCCATCCCATCCCATCCTATCCTATCCTTATCCACCTGAATCTTGGTGGCCAGTAAGTAGCCCGCCCACCCACCGTCGTTGACCACCCTTACCCGGGAGGGCGTCCCTGTACAACCCGGCTGACTGGGCCTTCTCCTGCGGGGATGGGTGGTACGGATCCGCACAAGGGATGGGATGGATGGTGGACAAGGAAACAATTGTGCATAGGTTTACCCCCCACTACCACCCACCAAAACCCCCTGGTCTTCCAGGTAGGTGGATTGAGGATTTTGTAACAGGTGATTTGACTTTGTGAAAAAAGAGAGAGAGAGAAAGAAAAGATTAGAGGAGGATAGGTATATTTGGGGGCTGAAATTCAGTCTTGGTGAGTGGACACCTGTACTATATTGATGGCCATAGAATGGCCCGGGGGGGGGGCACAAGGGCAGAGAGGAAGAGGGTGGGGGGTATGGGTGTGGATTGGATGGGCTTGGGAAGGATTCGGCTGTTAGTAGGGGCTCTGTAGGGGGATCGAGTTCAGCGGGTGTACATGGGTGTCAAGACCGAGATACAAAAAGGAATAAAAGAAAAGGAAAAAAAAAGAAAATAATAAAATCATAATTCAACAAGGCGAGGACAAACGGTCTCCAGGCCCAAACGGAAGAATAAAACGGTGGTTTGTCTGCCCCATGCAAAGGTATCCGCTAGGGAAAGCGAACACACAATATGTTAATACCCTGTTGGTACCTCTCAGGCCCTAGGTAAGAGGTACATAGGAAGGCACTGCAACTGTCTTGCATATCTGAGATTCCTACATCAGACGATGACATACCTGCGTGCTGACCTTTTTTCTCCCTCTTCTTTCTCCCTCCCTCCCTCTCTCTCTCTCTCTCTCTCTCTCTCTCTCTCTTGTTCTCTGCTGACTATGCTAAGTCTCACCCGAGCCCCAAAGAGAAACAAGATCAATAAACCCAAAAGAATTTCTAGAAGTATTCCCCATTTGGAATACCCATGTCGATCAAGTTCCTCCCACCCCCCCCCCCCCTCGTCTCTTGTGCATGCTCTGTCCACTCATATCATTCTGCCTTGTGTTGTTCGATGGAACCTTGGGAAGGAATAAGCGCGCAAGCGCTTCAATCGTGCAGAGAGAGAGGGGGGGGGGAAACAAAAAATAGAAGAAAAGATAAAATAAAAATACTCAAAGTGTAGAACCAAGGTACCTGCGATGCGCGATCAGCCGTGTCACCACTGTTCAGCCAGGGCCTCCCTCCCCTTCTCTAGTGATGAAAAATGGAGGCACATTGTTTGAATTTTTTTTTGTGGCGCCCAAAAATCAACAATCGTTCTGTGAGCCTCGGGTCACGCTGCCTTAGAAGGAGGAAAGGAAAAGAAGGGGGGAGGGGGGTAGGAGGGAGTGGGCTGAATGAGGCCTGCCTGATCGATAGCTGCATGTCTTGGTTGCCCTCCCCTCCCTTTCCCTCCATGCCGGGCCCGAGTGATGGGGAATGCGCCAGAGCAAAGAGAGTTGCCTTGCATCAACTGATTGCTCATTTCCGAAGGACACATACACTTCTGGGTAGCACTGAGACGGGCACACACACACACACACACACACACACACACAGCGCACTGCATCGAGATGCAGCCCTACGGGTGAAGATATCGGTCTCTTCTGAGACCTGCCAGGCAGAGATGGGGTTTGGTTGCATCCTGCTGACGGCATGACCACACCCCCTTCCACTCCCCTGTCCCCTTGCCGAGGTTGTCATACTCTTTCCACAATATTATTTCTGGACTCTCTTACTTATCTCGGGCGCTTCTATGTGAGCGGTGTGAGAGTTCCGCGGCTGGTTCACGAATCGGAAGAGAAAAAAAAGAAGGAAAAGGAAGAAGAGGTTCAGGGTCCGACATGTTCCTCATTATTTTTGTCTCCTGGGCCTAAGTGTCCGAGTGCAACTATATTGATCATCGTCATCATCATCATCATCATCATCATCATCTCTCTCGGGGTCCTGAAACGTAACGGTCGCTGCGGCTGTTGTTGTTGCTGCTGCTACTGCTGCAGCCGTGGTCACCGTTCACGCAGTCATGCTCATCGCCTTTTCTTTGGTCATTCCTGCCATGCGCTCAGGTGGTCGCGATGCCGGTGACGAGGCACAGCATCAGCGCCACACCCGCAGAGAGTCAGGACTTCCAGAAGGGGAAGAGAAAGAATGAATATAATTAAATGCTGTATGTAGGTCAGACCAGTGGGCAGGGAGTGTCAGCCGTGGGCCTCTCCTCCGCCTTTCTCTCTGTGTGGATGCGGACGTGTATGTGGCGCATAAAAATAATCCTCCCCAAAAGAAAGAGAAGAAGAAGGGTATGATGGTTTAGAATTCTGATTCGCTGGGGGCAAGGGAGCGAGCCGTGGACACCTTTTCCCGTTAAGGCGCGGGCCGTAGTAATGGAAGGAGGAATACGGTGTGTGGGAGTTTGAAGCCTCAATCCGTCTGGGGCCGCCTCTGTCCACTCCCTGCCTCTGTCTCTCTTTCTGCTTGTCTGTGCGTCTCTCGCCTCTTTTCTCGTCATACCCCCTGTTCCGCTCTGCCGACTCCAAGGGCGAGGGTGTCATTCCACGACACCCAGTCATCAGAAAGAATGGGGCTCTTTCTTTGATATCGATGGAGGAATGTGTGGGTGGGTGGGAGGTATCTGACCGAGACAAGAACCGGGTATGGCTGAATAGAGGGCAGCAGCAAGCAGGGGACAAGGGGAATAGTATCAGCCCCGGCGCCATGGAGCCGAGATGTACGTTGGCATGTGTTGGTGATCCGCAGTCGCGGCAGCGAGTCAAAGGTCGAGTGACAAAATGTCGTCTTGTCTGTGTGTACCCTGAAAAAGTGCACTGGAACAATAGGCTAGCGGGGGGAAGGGGCTACAGCAACTATCCGACAGTACCGTACTACTAGCTCAGGTACTAGTACCGGATCACCATGTGACCCCTAAGAGGGCCTAAAAATAGCCCCCAACAGGATGGCGTGGATGGGGTTTCCCTGATTTAGCCTACCGTCGGGCCTATGCGCCTGTGTCCCCGCTGGTGTTCAGGGATCGGGGGGGGGGGGGAGGGACAGAGGGACAGAGAGAAAGAGAGGGGCGCCAACACGGTTGGTTAGGGGATCTGCCGGGGGGAAAGGGGGCCCCAGATCAGAACCTCTCAAAATCTCCCATCATCATCATCATCATCATCATCACCGCTCATCGTGTATCTCATCATCCAATACCCTGTGAGCCGTCATCGCGATGTTCCACACACCAAAGTCTGGATAAGCTGCAGACGGACAAACCCATCAGGCTTGGTTGGAGGACATGAGAGATGTTGTGGTGGGTGTGCTGAGTGCAGCCCAGACATCGGACGAAGTAACACTGACAGGGGCTGGGCCACATGGGCAGGATCTCTTGGGGTCCTAAAATTATACTGTCGAGCGTACTGTTTTTTTGGTACAGTATACAGCAACAGCAGCACCCAGCAGCAGCAGCAGCAGCAGCATCATCATCATCATCATCACCGCAGATGCTGACAGCTGTTGTCTCCAAGTAGTGCCGCTGTCACTCATACTAGTAAGACGCTCCTTTCAAAGTAGCAGAGAAAAGAAGCAAGGAAAACATAAATAAATATATGGATAAAATAAAAAAGAAAGGAATAAAATAAAACCAGCATTAAAAAAGTTTGAATTGGGGCAAGCCAAGTGAAAAATTCCTAAAAAGCTCGATGTAATCTTCCTGTTTCGGAAAAAACTGTCCAGCCCCAGCTACTGCTACGTTTCTGACAGGGCCGGGGGGGGGGACACCTCCCAAAGACTTGTAGGCCACGTTGACGGAATTTGCACCGCAACCTCGTGGCCACGTCGCACAGCATTTGGTGCATGCATGCATGCATCTCGTAAACGGTGCCGACAGTGACTCGGTGCCGGTAGGTCTGCGCGCTTTGGTCGTCCTGGGACCGAGCCATCCCGTAACGAATCAATGTGCTACGATACTCTGCAACAAATGTAACCCCAGATAGACGAGAGAGGTGTGTGTGTGTGTGTGTGTGTGTGTGTGTGTGTGTGTGTCAGTCTTCTGCCCCGTCCCCTGTGGCCCCCTTTCGACACACGAACTACTGCTGCTGCTGGTGGTGGTGGTGGTGGTGGTGCTGCTCCTCAGAGTGTTACAGATAGGGCTGAGAATTTCTTCAGACTGCCCGGTCCTCCCTGTACTACGTGCCCTGGCATTCTCTTGAGACGTCATGTCGAAGTCTGACCTGCCTTGGCGGCCGGTGCCGTTTGCCTTGGTTCTGACGGGCTGAAAAGGGCTGCAATGAGACTGTCGCATCATCGCGATTAGATTCTTGTTGCCTCATGTACCGTATACCTTCTTGCTGCTGGCGGCAGCAAGCTGAACCAGCACAAGTCCGACGTCTTGCGCACAAGTGCGATCGATGAAAGGCCGAGCTGGGCCCGGGCTCCATTCCGCTCTCCTGCAACACACACACACACACACACATACACAGGCAAGATCGCAGGCAAGTCAGACGAAGCATTCCCCAAAACGCGTGTCTCTCGCGTGGCACCCGGCTCATTTCTGCGGCGAGGCCACACTGCCCCGCGGTGGCTCATGATGTTGCTCTAGAGGAGGTGGCGCCCCGTCAGTCTGGGGGCCAGTTTCAGAAACCCTAGGTAGGTTTCCTGTAAGGCAACAAGAAAGAAGAAGAGGATGGGGAAAGAAAAAAGATGACACGTTATAATATCTATCAGAGATCGAGAACGCGGCCCCCAGCAGATCGGTCGTGACCGTGAGCGAACGTCACGAAGCACATCATGGAAGCTCCCAGGGCCACCAGTTCGCCGACCTCAAACCCATGGCGGAAAGTGTTAACACTAATCGCCGAGCAGATTCAAGAACAAAAACATAACACAACCAAAATGAAGGAACGATAACCAGGTTCCAGGTCGGCGAACAACATGCCGGCAGGTTGGACTGGGCCAGTGTAATTCAATCTCCTTGCATTCTATCCGCAGGAACAGTGGAGGCTACAAGATGCACCCCCCGACGTTGTGGTGAAGACTTTCCACAGGTTTGGTGTCGAGGAACGGGTCTAACCGCTGGAGCATCCTAAATGCATTTGCGTGCCTCGGGTTCTTGCATATGTATGACACGCCGGCCTCAGGCAGACGATCTCTACCCGCTGTTGGAGCGACACCCGGGAATAGCGGTGCCAGGCCCCGTGAAGGAACCACCATTTAGGCTCTCTGCCAGTGGGTGGCTTGTCAGTGCTGTAGTACTGGCCTGGGCGTTATCGACATGAATTTTATTTTATTTTAGTGTGTGTGGAAAAATTGCTAAAAGGGTAACACTTGAATGTGGCATTGGGCTTTTGATTGATCGACCTGAAGCTTCTCTAGGCAGGAAAAGTGTCACCAGTCCGGTTTGCAGTGTAAGAAACAGCCAAGTAAATATTGATGAAGCCATAGGACATGTTGCAGGGCCAATCGTAAAAGAGCAGAGGCATGCAGGGATACTCCAGATTGCCCCCGGCATTTGCTGCGTGCACGCAGCGGGTCACCCAACCCCGCTTTGCCAAGCGCGCCTTCCATTTCCAGCCTCGTCTTCCACCACGCGTTTGCACCAACCAACTCTGGGAAGTTCGTCAATACCAATACTGCTCGCAGCACACCGACGAAATGCCTGCGCCCAGGGCGCCAGATGCCCAAGAGGCTGTCGTCCGGCGAGGCAAAGACCAGTATGCAGAACGAAAGCTGCCGGCAGCATTTAAATCGTTCAAACAGGCAAGTGGTCTGCCATCAAGCGCACAGTCGCCAACCTTCTGCTCCAGCACTGACCCAGGCTCGCTACGCGACAGGCTGCTCTCATGTGCAAGTGCAACAAAGTTCTCCTCGCCTCTTCCAAGAAGCACGGCATCTCCATCCAGGACATCCCTCTCCCCGTCTGTCATTGCAAGGACGTTACGTCCTTGAAAGGCAATGACCGTGGCAAGCTGGCCATCTACGACTTGGCTACGAAGCCATGCAGCTGTGGCAGCGGCGTGTTGCATTGCAGGTCCCGTGCACATGCCGAGGCTCTCGACGGCCTGGTCGCCGTGTGTGAGGCGCAGAAAGACTATGAAAAGGCTTACCAGTATGCATCGCTCCTGGTCATCGTGGCACCTCATGCTTCTGAGGGCTACCTGAGGCTGGCGAAAGCTCTACGTCTCAAGGACCCGTCCGGCAAGTCTGCAACCAAGAACCTATGCTCGTGGATCTATTCTCAGGCGGCCCAGAGCGTTCTGTCTTACGGTGATAAGTCCGACAAGAAGCTTAAGGTTCGAATTCCATATCCATATCTCCCATCTCCCATGTTCGTCCTGGTGCTAACGGGCTCACCTAGGTGCTGAGAAACCTGCTACGAAAAGATATCATTCGATCCCTCCCTGTCGAGCTTCAGGTGATGGTACTCGGCAAGCTGTCGTACAAGGACCTCTGCACGGCCATGCTGGTGTCTAAAGCTTGGAACCACGCGTGCCGCAACAGAGTTCTATGGCGGCACCTAGAGCTTGTGAGAGGCCGGCACCGTATACAGCCCCGGGCGCTTCTAAACATGATGACCGAGGTCATCTGCAGGCGGTCTCAGAACCTGGCAGCCAGCCTGCTCATCAAGCACATGACGGATTTTGATATTGACCACCTCAAACTGCAAGCCATTCTCCGAGCACTGCCCCAGTTGAAGAGCCTTTCTCTTCACGGCTTCGACATGGAAATCCCGCTGTACTGGCCAGATAAATACAAGAAGTCTCCTTCTCTTCGATGTATTATTGATACCATACTGAAGGGGGCACCTGCTGCACTCGAGACCTTGAATCTGGTAAACTTTCACTACGATCAACCAGTCGTACATTTCCAGATACCCTCAACTATTCACTTTGCCTCCCACTTAAAGACTTTGAGCCTCATCAATATGTTTGAACCAGAGTACGGCGTTCGCCCCCTGTTGTCCACAATCTGGCCAAAGCTGGAGAAATTGACAATCAAGGGGCTCAACACTTTTCAGCAAATTACCTTTCCAATTCTGGACCTTGTGAGACCCCTCCCCCCTCCCCTTTTTCTTCTTTCTATTTTTATTTATAAATCTTCTCAATATTCTGTGGTGTACCTTGGTCACTAATAATTTGTCTCCAGGAAAAACTCATCCGTGCAACGCCGGCACTCAAGGACCTAACCTTAAGTGACGTCCTGATAGAAAACACAGCAGACCCCAGCCCAACATGGACAAGATTAGAGCGCCTCAGTATCGGACGGATGAACGGTCGCCTTTTCGTGCCGTGCTCTACGGTCCGATCACTTGAGCTCCTGGAGAGTGCAAATGAAGCTATGTCTAGAGTTTTCGACTCCATGCCCATTCGCCAGGCACCAATCGAAAACCCAGGAAAGCTTGGTAACTTGGAGCACTTTTACTGCTCCTGGTCGGATGACAGAAGGGGGCCTAGTCCATCTGACTTGGAACGGTTTAAGCCAAGCTGCGATAACGGAACCCTCCATTCCTTGCATATCACTTTCAACAAGCGAAGCCGATCTGTTCTGGACAAGATCATCAAGAAAGACGCAATCCGCACCTTGAGCTGCTACGAGATCCAGATGCCCAGCATCCATGGGGTTGGTGGAGGCTCAAGTGGCGACGTGGAGGCATTTATGAACTGGGTGGCCGGCTTCCCCAACATCACCACCCTCGGCGTCTACCCCCAAAAGACCGATGAGGCTTGGACCGTCATTGCGAAGCTGCTTAAAGAGCGATCCTACATCAAGACGATCTACACCGACGTCCTCCGCGGTATCCACCGAGATAACGTTCTCGACTTTGCGGCTATGCAGGGCGTCAAAATCGTGCATGCCAGTCGCGTTCCAGAGCCGGTCCTACAGCCCATCACGACATCGGACCCACTGCAAGCCGCGCGGGTCGGCTAAGGGAGAAACATCGCCGCTGTACAGAGCATTTCTTGGTGCTCGACAAGGACTCAGCTTTCTGTGGCTTATAATACCGCAAAAGCCACTTCGATCCTCCTGGATATTCTGACCGATAGCACAACACCCTTTCTTAAGGCTAGACAGAGTGGAAACGGTATTGCGAAATGGTTGCGAAACATTGCAGGGGTGGTCATCATGTGTCGGCGTTCTTAGTCTTTCAAGGCTGGAAAGGCAGCGGCAGCATCGTGCTGCAGAGGTGCAAATGCAGGTGGATAATAATTACGGGACATTGAAATGGGACCTACGAGACACGGGAAAATGTTAATGAGAAAGGGACTTGGCGTTGCCAAATGGAAGGCTTGGCTTCAGATTGTGAATGAACAGCACTTAATATACTTACTATGCGTGCTTTCACTCGTTATCACTACGCTGTGCAGAGGTGGAGAACCATTCGTCGTCGAGGTTGCTTGTTGGCTAGATGGACTCGTAGGAACAGCACGCGCTATCACAGATTTACTCATCCCAAGGTACACACGCACATATGGGCTAGTGTCTACTAAAGATGGACACACCGAAAAGACGAAAGAAAAACAATGACAGAGAGAGAAAAAAGCAGCGCGGGTGGATATTTATGGAAAAAAAATGTCTAGTCTCTCTCCCCACTACTGAAAAGAAAAAAAAAAAAAAAAGAAAAAATAAAAAAAAAAAAAAAAAAAAAAAAAAAAAAAAAAAAAAAAAAAAGGTCTCGTCTTCCCGCCCTCTATTCCGACTTTCGAGGCCAGCGTACCACGAACCCCGATGGCTTTCAAGCCAACATATCAGCCTGGCGACATGGTCTAGCCAGCCTTGTACGCGCAGGCTTTGCAGAGTCAGGCTCATCAGTGTCCAACCCGAACCACGTCGTCTTAAACGCCGACGAATCCCTCCTCCGAGCCCTCGAGAGCAAACAGTACGGTAGACCCCTCGCCCTCGGCGCCGTCATAAGAGAAGCCGCACAGCACAAGGATCTCGTGCCGCTGCAGGAGTTTTTGAGCGCACAGCATAGCATATACTACAAGTCATGGGGCTCCATACCCTGGAGCATCGCCTCGTGGGGCTTCAGGCAGCTGGGTCTGACCGGGGCTTTCACATTTGGCAGCGAAGACCGACTGCCAGGCGGACAGTTCGTGGTGATAGCGAATCTGGAGGCCGCATCTAAATCGGTACTTGAGCAGACCGCGGCCCTGACTTCTCGCTTCGAGAGGACCTTCTCGAGGGTGCAGTTCCAAGCGGAGTTCAGAGACGTGGTATTGAAGGGCCAGAAGCTGTCAGAGACGGACTTGGAGGTCTTGTTGAGGTTCATGTCGCGGGACCAGGGACTGCTCCTCTACGATGGCAAGACGATCAAGCTCAAGAACCCCGGTGTCAACGACACAGTGATCACAGCCGAGGACGAGACGGTCGCATCGCTCAAGGAGTTGACCGAATATCTGGAGCATCAGACGGCGGTGCTGGAGAAGAAGATCGAGGAGCTTGCCATCACGGCTAAGGAGGCGGTTGCTAAGAAGAACCGCGTCTCCGCTCTTGCGGCTCTGAAATCCAAGAAACTGGCCGAATCGTCCCTGCAGAAGCGGTTCGCCACGCTCAGCCAGCTCGAAGAGGTGTCGGCCAAGATCGAGCAGGCATCGGACAATGTTCAGCTGGTCAAGGTCATGGGCTCCAGCACAGACGTCCTCAAGAGCCTCAACGCACAAGTCGGCGGCGCAGAAGGCGTCGAGGAGGTGGTGGATCACCTGCGTGAGCAGATGAGCCAGGCCGACGAGGTATCCAGCATACTCGCGGAGCAAGGGCCGGTCGTTGACGAGAGCGAGATCGACGACGAGCTCGAGACCATGTTGCGCGAGGAGAAGAGCAGGGAGGAAAAGATCGAGCGTGCAAAGAAGGAGGCCGAGGAGAGAAAGCAGGCCGAGGCCACGGCAAGGAGGCTGGCAGATCTGGACGCCCTGCGGCCAGTTCCGGATCGCATTCAGGATAGAGAGGAAGAAGACCCGTCAGAGGAGCTCAGTCAAATGTCATTGGGAAAGACGCCCGAGCCGCAGATAGAAGGTTGATTTGATCTGAGACGCCCTGCAGCATTAGGAAACGCTGAAGTTTTTTCGAGGCAAGACTTGTGTTTGTTCAAAGCGTGTACATATATATATAGTTGGCTTTGGATGACCTCTCCATACAGATGAGACAATGGCATGACTACATCACATTGATTAGACATGTATCCGGGGCTATCAACAAACTGTTCCTGATAGTGATCACCGAGGTGTGCATGACGCTGAAATTCACAGATGAATGCAAACTACCAGATCGCATTATGCTCTTCTATAGCGCCCGCTGAAGCAACTTAAATATGGAAGCGACAGCACTCACGGTGACTACACCGGTGCTAAAGATCTAGAGTTGTAGCTGGCGCTGGCTTATGTTGGCGTGCTTGCAGACGCAGAACTAGTGACTGCATTCATTCCCGGGATCGAACTGTCACCACTGGGTATATTCGCTCCTCTGTCGCCCTCGACTTTCCCCGGTGACAACAAATCAATAATTTCCGAGGTCCTGGCTGGTGGCCCGTCCTTAGAATGTACCGCATCTACATCCTTAAGCTCGGGAGAATGCTCACGCCTCGTGCCGCTGGCCCGCGGCTGCTTGGACTCGATTTTGTCGCCGGACGATGAAGGTATATCCCGCGTTCTGTCTTCGACGACCTTTTTATGCGACTTTCGTGCTTGAGATATGAGATTGTTGAAAGAGTTGCTGTGCTTAGAGGACCAGCCTGCACCGTCGAAGTCCTTATCCTTGATCTGGGCACCCAAGTTTGCGGAGAAGGACGTCGTTGAGGCATGGCCACCCTGCGTGCGCTCCCATGTGTCCAAATCCTGTATTAATTCTCGCTTCGTCTTGGGCCGCGCCGAGTCGCAATTTGCGTTCCAGATCATGACCCATTCTTTATGCCTTTTCTCCAAAAGTAAGCGCGAGCCCCAGGTCGGTATCCCGAGATCCGCAAGTTTCTTCTTCAACTTTGTATCGTTCAGTAGGGAATAGTTGGAGGACGGAATTCGTTCAAACGTCGAGGCTGGGGGTGTCCCTGAGGACCGTGCTGATGACAATCCAAATGTCTTCGGTTTTGACGGGCTCGGCTGAGGTTGTGGCTCCCCTGGACAGTCGGTGTCGAGGTGTTTGTCGACTCTCTCAGGTTTCATCCGCCACTGACAGATCGGGCATGCAACTAAGCCGTCATCTGCGATATATGCTGTTAGACACAAGCCTCCAAAACCATTTGCTGCAGACCATGCGGGACCTTACCAGGGACATATCTTTCTACTTCCTCTGCCTCGGACACGTCTGCTTCCCGTTCCATTATGGCTGCCGTGGTAATTGCTGCCCTCGCACTGCTCGATCGGGTAGACATCCTGGTCCTCTTACTCAAGGATTCGCCGTTGGTCGGCCCTTCGCGGGCTTTCCTCTTGCTCGTCGCAGGCGGGGTTGAGGCCTCACCAGCGGGCGGATGGCGTGCGAGGTCCAGCATCACGCCCCTGGATGCCACAAAGGCATCGACAGCCTCCCTGATGGCCCAGTTGCCCCTCAGCTTCGATTCTTGGTCTGGCGCACGGCATAGTGGGCATTTCCCGTCGGTGTTGAGAGCCCTCCGTATGCAGAGGGAGCAGAAGGTGTGAGAGCAGGATGTGATGACGGGCGAGTGAAAAAAGTCTTTGCAGACGTGGCATCGTAATGATTGCTCAACCTGCATAAGACTGGACAGAGGAGTCCCAAGCCAGTCTGTTGGGTCTGAGACATCGTAGGCATCGTCCTTGGTGGTGGGGCCCGCAGTCCGGGGGTCCATTCTCGCCGTTCCAATTGCGAGACTATCCCATGTACATCAAAACAAGAGCAATGGATAGATATAACGGAACACGTGATAGGCGAGGTATGTGCTGTGGCGTGAAAGGTGAAGAGGGTGGCAAGACGGCAGAAGGGCATTACCGACCGGAGAGGATGGCAGGCGGCAAACGAAGGCGCGAGGCGCGTCATTGAGGATATAATTTTTGGGGAAGGCGCGTTTTACTTGGGTGCGGATTACTTTAAAGTCGGCCCCACCACGCGTCTCAAAATGGTAGGCTTGTACCTACGACACTCATTCGCACTGCTTTCTTTCTTCCATCTTCGACATTTCGCATGCGTTTTTCTTTACCAATTTAAGTCCTTTTTCGCGTGCTTTCGAAGTTGCAGTGAATTATTGGTGCAGCCTTGAGTCAAGCCTACCTTTTAAGATGGAGGACTACCGGAAGTACCTCGCTGAGCAGGTCATCTCAGAGGGCAAGATTGTGAGAAGGACCTTCGGGCAATTCTCAACCTCGACTTTGTGTGTCCTGACCAATTTTTATTTATTTTTAGATCACCTACCGAACTTTGAGTCGGGCGCTGGAAGTCAATGTCAACATCGCCAAGCAGTGAGTTCATGTGGATTGTATGCAATGGAACTGCTGCTCACTCGAATACAGAATGCTCTACGACTACCATGGCTGGCAGAACGCAAAACGCTCAGGGGCTGTGCATGCAACCTACATGATCTATGGCACCAAGAAGCCAGTTCATACCAATGGCCATTCGCAAAAAGACGGAGACGTGGAGATGACTAGTTCTCCTCCAGAGCCCATGCCAGTTGCCGAAGAAGTGCCTGTGGTGACCTTGTCTCTCGTCGCGGAGGAGAGTCTTAAAGGTACACCATGCTATCCCATTTAGGACACAGATCTCTTGAGTTGACTTTTTTCAGAGGTCCTTTCGCAATACGAGAATATTGTATCCATTCATGTCTACAGCTTAAGTGCACATCAGATCAAGGTTCGTGTGACGCCCCTGCCCGAGCACTGTAGTTGACTGACTAGGGCTTCAGGACATGCAAATTCTCTCAGATAGTTCCAAGCCAATTCCTGACGTGGGAACTGAAGGCGTTTCTGTCGATCAGTCGAAGATCACTGCACCCATTCGCAACCCTCATGTCCGACGAAGAGAGTGCCGTGGAGCCGCCCGGATGGCAGCCGCTCCTGTCTCCAATCCCGTCGAGACGAAGCCAGCGCCGGCGAAGCCCGCCGCTGCCGCGACCATCAAAGAGGAGCCAGAAGCAGAACAAAAGCCCTCGTCCAAAGAATCGACTCAGGTGCCATCAGCAACCAAGAAACCTGCGGCGAAGCGCGGTGCACCCGGTGGTATCATGCAATCTTTTGCTAAAGCTGCATCAAAGCCAAAGAAGGCAGGAAACTCTCAGGCAGCAACGCCCACTCCAACCGATGACTCAAGCATGCCGACGCTCTCAGACGATGGTGAAGACGATTCCATGACAATGCCCGAGCCAAAGAAGGCGAGCGATGCGGGGCGAAAGAGCAGGAAGGATCGTCAGGAAGAGCTGAAGCGAATGATGGAGGACAGCAGTGAGGACGAAGAGCCAGAGAAGGAGGACACCCCCATGGAGGAGCCTGAAGAAGAGCCAGCAGCGCCCGAGCCTCTAGACAAGGCAGACGAGGAGCCGACTGAGGTCGTCTCAAGCGCTGGAAACGGGAGACGCCGCGGAAAAAGGCGCGTGCTAAAGAAGAAGACCGCCATGGACGACCAGGGCTATCTGGGTAAGTTCAGTGACATAAGACTAAGACTTCGGCTACTAACACATGTCAGTCACCGTACAAGAGCCCGGCTGGGAGTCGTTCTCCGAGGATGAGCCAGCGGCACCTGCCAAGAAGAAGGTCGAGACCGCGGCGCAACCCGCAAAGGCAAAGAAGGCGGCGCCAAAAGGCCAGGGCAATATCATGTCTTTTTTCGGTAAGAAATAAGAGCTACATGTATTCAGGTGCTAGGCTGCAGCATCATTTAGATGAGCAAAGATCGTCGAGCCACATACTACAGTTCATGGGAATTTGATGTGCATTAATGAGACGAGAAAATTCAATTACAAACGTCTGCATGACACCAACAAAACCAGGTCTCTGCATCTCTTGAGTGAAGCGCGGCATGGTGAATAATAGGGACCTACCCTTGTTGCATTGGCGCTGCGGCCCCTTGTGTCCAGTGCCAATTCAGGGGCCTCTAGCCTTCATAGGGCCCTCCCGTTGAAGATCCCTGCAGGTAACGCGGGGTACTTATTCCCCTGTAGGATAGGGGTCCGCGGCTTGAGTGCCTCCGGAAACCTGGGGTACGTGGACAACGGCGCTGCCCAATCTCCAGTTCCAAACGTCTTCCTAGCACATAAACTCTTGTCTCCCTCAACTACACCCAACGTCGGTTCCACGATCTCCTTCCCTTGTTTACATTTCGCTACAATGAAGTAGTCACGGATCTTTACCCTTGACGACTAATGACAGAGGTGGCGGCCAACGGGAGCCACTTCCTTACTGTCTATAGGAAGGGCAGGTTTGCGCCTCGCTGCTTATATATTGCTGCCGCGTCGCGACGGCCATATCGCCAGTCGTGCTCTATCCTTCTTGGCTACGGCTTATACACACTCCTTTCGGTATGGGCTGGCGATATTTAGTGTTGTGCTCTGTCCTATGGCTGCGCACTGGCTTGTGCGCAGGCCAGCTCGGGAGCATACAAGAGAAGCCGGTGGTCGAAGACGACCGGATAGACTGGGCCGCGGTGTGTCCCGACTACTCCAAGTACTCTAAACACTCACATGGACCCAACAGCGAGGGGCCGCTGGCATTACCCTTCCAGCGACCCCATCCAAAGTGTCGAACGTTCCACTCGGACGCGGTCGAACAGGTCATCCGCGATGTCACCTCGCGCATGAAAGACCCCGACCTCGCACGGCTCTTCGAGAACGCCTTTCCTTCGACGACAGATACGACCGTCAAATTTCATACCGATGGAACCAAGAAGTTCAAGAAAAAGAGCTCTGGACAGAGCGTGCTGGACAATGGCGCATGGGAGGGGCCGCAGTCCTTTATTGTGACGGGAGATATAACAGCAGAATGGCTACGGGATAGTTGCAACCAATTATCGCCCTACATGCCACTCGCGAAGAAGGACAAGGCAATCTTTGACTTGATCCTCGGCGCCGTCAATACCCAGGCCGAGTACGTGATCCAGTCGCCCTACTGTAACGCTTTCCAGCCGCCGCCTATCTCGGACCTCAAGGTCTCGTTCAACGGTCAAGACGATATCGTCCATCCGGCTTACGAGCCAGCCGTTGTCTTTGAGTGCAAGTACGAGCTCGACTCTCTTGCTCATTTCCTGGCCCTGTCCAACGACTTCCACGAAGCTACCGGGTCCCTCGACTTTGTGAATTCACGCTGGCTCCTGGCCCTGGATACAGTGCTGAAGGTGCTGGAGCAGCAGAGCATGTCTACCTTCAACCCCGAGACCGGACAGTTCCAGAGGAACCAGTACACTTTCAAGCGCCAGGCATGGACGGGGACCGAGACGCTGAACCTGGACGGGGTTGGGAACCCGCTAAACAACGGCACGGGCCTCGTCCGCAGCGCCTTCAGGCCCAGCGACGACGCGACCATACTGGGCTTTTTCATCCCCGCGAACGCCATGATGGCAGTCGAGCTCAAGAGGGCGGCTGCTGTCCTCAAGGCCGCCAGCCAGGACGACCGGGCACAGAAGCTCGAGCAGTGGAGCAAGACGATCACGGACGGGATCTGGGAGCACGGCGTGGTTCAACATGCAAAGTTCGGCAGGGTCTTTGCGTACGAGGTAGACGGGTATGGTTCGTCCATCTTGATGGACGACGCCAACTACCCAAGTCTGCTGGCCCTGCCGCTCATGGGATTTGTGCCGTCGGGCGATGAGGTGTACCAAAATACACGCAAGATGTTGCTGAGTAAAACATCAAATCCGTACTATCTGGTGGGAAGGGAATTTCAAGGAATCGGCGGTAAGACTAGAGAGACATGTTGCTTGAGACCGTGCCGCGACCAAAGGAACTGACTAGACACGCAGGTCCGCACATTGGCCTCTCGAACGCGTGGCCCATGAGTCTGCTCATCCAGGCACAGACAAGCGAGGACGACGATGAGATTGCGGGCTGTCTTGACTTTGTCCTCAAATCCGCCAAGCTTGGCCTGATACACGAGAGTATTGATGTCAACACCCGGACTTCCTATACCAGTGAGTGATGATGTCCAATCTGGGAATATATCAAGCAAGACACTGGTTAACTGATTCCACCGCCACTTTTTTTCTTCTTCTCTTTTTTTAGGGAGCTGGTTTGCCTGGGCAAATGGTGTCTTCGCCGAGACCATCTTGGACCTTGCCAAACGGAAACCGCATCTGATACTGAAAGATTCGACGCCATATGTGTTATAGAGGACTGAGGAGAGCGGGGGGGGGGGGGCAGCATGGAGCTTGGTTGGACCGTTATATTTCTAACAGCTGTTGTAGCGATATTATTGAATACACCATGAAACGTTTCCAACCTGTGCCACGCAGAGAGCAAACAAGATACCATGAGTAAGAAACACTGCTTACTGAGCCAAGGACAACATGTATGCAATCACGTACTTCACTTTGAAAGACAGGTTGTAACAGACTAAATTATTCCCGATTCAAAATAAAATAAAGTGATCGGATATTCGGCACAGTATGCGAGCGATAACGAAAACGACCGCGCACTAAGCGAACGTATGCGACCCGCAGCGCAGGGCAGTGCAGAGAGGCGCTGGCGCATGCTATAGATTATTATGCATAATACTACCACAGTACCCATAGTACTTCTGCATTGGTTGGTAGGCATGGTAAGACAGGTACTTTCTGAGTAAAATGTGCTATTTCACTTTGTTACAGTGTCACTGGGTGCTGAGGGAGGCTTAAGCGACATGACTCGTAAGCTGTGCCAGGAAGGGACCCCACGTCTCACTCCTTCACCCCTGCTCTCTCTCTCTCTCTCTCTCAGTCTCACTACGTATATGCTGTCATTCTTGCCTTGTACGAATTTGGATGTATGTAGCGACCTGCAGCCTCACGCCTTCCTTCGATTGGCATCCCGGCACACCCGTGCTGGCGAATCAACGGAAGGCCCTCCAGCGATCCTTCCTTTGTAGAGGGAACCCACATCGTTCTCGTTCTCGCAAGGCTGGGAAGCTGAACTGAAACGAAGGTTTCCCAAGCGCGCGAGGGCATTGTAGTATGGTAGGAGTGACTTGTTGGGGGGAGAGGAAGAGAGAGAGAGAGATAGAGAGATGACATTTAAAAGGAGGGTAGGGCTCCCCATCTTTGGGAAGCTTGTGACAATGCTGTTACTCTCTTGTCCAGCTCACATCACCAACCTTAACGCCGTGAGACGTACAAACCACCGTCACTCTTCCTCCCCTTCAACTCTTCCTTACTGCTAGGCTTTCCCTTTTCATCCAGAGAACATGGCCTTACGCGACCAGGAGCAGAGAGACTATGGCGCAATCGGCAAGCTGGTCCAGGGCCTGGCGGTCGGAGTCGGGCTGGCCTCCGAGACCATTCAGCACCACAAGGAGAAAAAGCGACAGAAGAAGCTCGAGGGCGAGAGGGCGGCAGCAGCAGCAGACGATGGAGAATCACCAACGCAGCGCGACCTGATGATCCAGGACAGCCGGGAGGGTGAGGACGAGGAGGAAGAGGTGCAGTCTCCACGAGCCCTAGACGAGGCGGCATGGCAGCTCGACGACATGCAGGCCGAACTCACCTGCGAGGCTGCTCCACCACCATATGGAGAGTTCGACCAGGCTGGTTATCAGTCAAGCGGCATCGCAGGGAGCCCAGTGGACGAGCCAGCACTCGCCGCCAGCTTCATCGGCGAGCACCCCCTGCCGTCACCCTCTGCCGAGCCAGTCGCCCGGCACCTCGACCTCCCTGTCATCCTCACCCAGCGCCGGCCCAAGGCGCGGACGAGAGGGTTTGTGCGTGCCTACGCGCCGATCCTGGAGGATGTGGGGATCGACCAGCCGACGTTTCTGGACTTTATCGACAAGCTGAACAAGGCAGTGGAGCCCAGCCCGTGGATCCAGACCATCAATTTGGCCTCGTTCGCGGCGATGCACGTGCCTGAGCCCGTCACCATTGCTGTGTCCATCGCGTGCAAGATCGTAGCCGACGCCACCGCCGAGGCACACAGCCGGTCCAAGACGAACCGCTTCCTGGACACGGTGAACGAGGACTTTTTTCGGCCGCGGGGCCTGGTCGCCATCCTCATGACCTGGAAGCCCAGCGACCCGTCCATGATGACGAACGTCGACTTCAACCTCGGCTCCAAGATCTCAAAGGCCACCACCGAGACACAGCAGGGCAGCACCTTGGGCAAGCTCAGGCACCGCATGCAGGCGTCTTCGGGCACCAGCAGCTTCGAGTTTCCCGAGACGGCCCCCCTGATCTTCCCTGGCCTGGACGAGCTCGCGGCGTCGCGGTCCGAGAACCCAGACGCAGAGGCCAAGAAGCAGAACGCCGTCAAGCGCGGCGGCGTCTTCCTCCAGGACTACCTGGACCGCCGCGCCGTGGCCAAGTGGGCGGGCGACAATCCGGACAGCAGGTTGGCCAACGCCCAGCCCAAGCCCGAGTTTCGTTCGCGGTACGCCGACCCCACGCACCCGGCCAGCAGCGGCGACCTGCTCGCCTTCGTCACGGGCGGGAAGCTCACGAGCCAGCCTGGCCTGGTGGAGCGCAGCGGCATCAAGCGCGCCTCGACGTCGGCCAAGCGTGCCATGGTCCTGGAGGTCAGGGGGCTCGCGCAACGCGGCTTTGACCGCGGGTCGATCCTGGACAGGACGGCGGGGGCTCTGCAGGCGAGAGCCCTGCGGGGTGGACTCGGGTCGCTTGCGCCTGGGCCTCGTGGGCGGCTTGGGCTCCCAGCACCTCATGCGCCGTACGGGGGGCAGATTGCTGCCGGCCGAGGTGATGCATACGACCAAGGAGAGTATGAAGAAGATGGAAGGTACAACGGGCAGCTGGTGATCAGGCGACGTACCACGGGAAGGGGGGGACTGGGAGGGGTAGGAGGCGGCGGTGGTGGACTGGTGGGGGGCGTCAAGAAGTTGCTGCAGAGCGTGAGTCAAAACACCCGTCTCCTTGATCTTCCTCCCTTTTCCCCTTCATGCACAAACCACATGAGCGTGAGGCTAACATCTCTTCCTCTCACTCTCACCAGGATGTCCTATATCTCATGATTGTCAACCGACCTGACGAGGAGGCGATCTCTGAAGCCATGACGCACATCCAGAGAGATGGCACGTATCACTAGCACTTTAGCATGAGCGTTTGTATAAATTTCACAATGTAGCATCTCTCGAGGTTTTTTTTGGGGGGGGGGGAGTCTGAACAAGGCGAGCCAAGAATCTTGGCCTCGCGGTGGTGGCCCGAGAAAGTGGATCACATCCGCTCCAAGTGCCGACAGAAGAGAGTCAGGGAAGATCCTGGCTGGGGAGAATCTACATATTTACTTTCACTGATGATGATGGCAAAGATTTAGGATGTGCCCCCAGCAAGCGTAAAGACCCCCCCCCATCCCTTCGAACTCCTCCTCCCCGGTTTATGCTTTTCTTTTCCCTTTATTTAGTTACATACTACCACGGAAATCTCGGCTCTCTCGGAGCTGGCTCGTCTTTGCGTGTCCCCCTATAATTACAAGTGACAACGTTTGCTTTCTTCTTCATTTTTTAGGACAAGTGCATAGTTACTATATAAGTATCAGATGACGCAGCAGCGGATGGGGTCGCATGAGCCAAGCCTTTGTTATGCTCCAGCCCAATCTCGGATGGATGGCCTACAATTCTCTGGGCTGGGAGGAAGAGTTGGGTATGGAGACCTGGGGGGAGGGGGGCGCGCACCAAGCAACCAACGAGCGAAGCCATCACGAGACTTGCAGCACAAAAAGAAGAAGAAGAAGCAAGAGGAGAACGAACATGTCGGGACCCTGAACGGCGGCATTTCTTGGTGAGGAATGGGACAGACGCCGCAACGACTTATCTCCCTTTCTTTTTTCCTTCTCTGCACCGCCACGAACCCGATTCATCAACCCGATAGAAGATGATGAATTCCCGCCTTGACCATGAGATATCCACTACCATAAAAATGGCTACTACTGTCGAATCGGTCTCTCTCTCTCTCTCTCTTCCCAAACCCTCTACACAGCATAGTATGTCTGCTCCATAATATCGAAATCAGGGGTCCCGCAGACTCCACACAGCTGATATTTGTACGCGTGGGCCCCTGTCGAGCCACCTTTTGTCGACGATGCTCCAGCTCTGGCTCCGACGAGGGGCGATATAAAGGGGCTGCTTGGAAGGCCATCATTCTCCCTCTCTCCCTCTCTCTCTGGAGAGTCGATCTTCCGTGATATTATTCATCACATAGGAACTGCATTATTCACTTTCGTTCCCATCCCAAAAAAAAAAAACTTATTTACTCCGGTCGACCAAATCACACACAAGATGCCTGAAGTCGCCCCACTTCAACAACAACAGCCCATGGAGGCCCCAGCGTCCGGGCCTATCGTCAACAGACAGCCCGTAAGCGAACAAAAGTCCTACTTTGAGAAGGGGTCATTGATTTGTTTGTGAACTTTTGACTGACTGGGAAATACTTGACAAAAAAAATAGACTGGCGAGGCACCTATGATGATGAGCATCCGCGGTGGCGACGGCGAGGAGTGTGACTGTTGCTGCCTCTGCTGTAACTTTGGCTGTGGTGACGACGATAGGCCGCCTGAGGGAGGTGGTTTCGGCGGGCCAGGGGGGCCGGGAGGGCCGGAAGGTCCAGGTGGTTGGGGCGGTGGTGGCCCTGGCGGTCCTGGCGGTCCTGGCGGTCCTGGAGGCCCTGGAGGCCCAGGTGGTCCGCCGCCGCCTGGATATTAGGCCACCTTTCTTGGTGATGTGGGATATCGAAATGGACGCTTTGATACCTTTTGAAGGGGGAAAGGACAAGACGAGGACGAAGACGAGGACGAAGACGAGGACGAGGGAGTCGCCAGCTAAGGAAATGCTGCTGGGCTCTGGACCAGCCTGAGCAGGAACGAGACGCTTATGATCATACATATGGCGTCAATTGTACATACCGACATATTGAGAAGGGGATAGACCTCTGCTCAAGGAATATAATCTTGGCCTGGAAACGGCTTTACAAGAAGACCAGCTTCTCACGCCTCAGCTCAGGGCATGAATGACCCCTCATGAGCAGAATACCAAAACTTGGTACATTTACCATGTCTTGTACGTTGGTTTTGAGTGGCGTTCTTGGTGTACTATATCAAGTAATTCAGGTTACTCTATCTAGGCTTGATGACCTTGAATGCTTGAGCTGAAAGACAAAACAATGGAGGGAAAAAAGAAGAAAGAAAGAGGGTGGGCATAGCTCCATTACCAAACACCGACTCGATAGCTTACGTCGCTAATCAACACTCGCCTCCTTTTTTTAGGGAAAAAAAAGAAAGAAAAAAAAAACAGCAGAAGATGCCAGCTCCAAGACGGCTTTTCGCGACTTTTGCTACGATCAGCTGTGTAAGGCGGACGGAATGCAGGGCACACAATATCAGAACCCGAGCCTATGCGATGGTCCGAATCGGTGGTTCGCGTGCCGTCTTCTCCCCTTAGCACAACCTGCGGTCCGACCACTGCATACTACTTGTATGTACACTACTGTACCTAGGTTCCATGGACAATCCGCGGGTGGCTAGGTACAGTACCGCCTCCTCCCATCAGAAGCAACATGCTCGCTGCAACATGTACTTACTGTTGCACGCCCTTCTCTCTACATCTAGGCTCGAGGAATACTTCCTGTTGCACCCTAGTGAGGATCTCCTATTTGTTGTCTGTGTGCTTGCTTGAGGAGGAGGAGGAGGAGGAGGAGGAGGCTCACACGTCCTCGCTCGGCTCGCGCAATTTGTCGTTCCCGACCCCGCGGGACTGTCTCCGTTCCTCTCGGTGGCTATGGGCATGTGTTACACGATGGAGATAGCCGCGCGCTTTAGCAATGTTACATTATAAGAATGGGGGAGGGTATAAGGAGAGAGCTGCCCCTCAAGTCGGACGGAGTGGACAACAGGTCTTGGCTAGCATCACAACCATCACCAGAGCACACACCAGAGAACTCACCTCGAAAAAAATCATTGAGATTCAGCATTCCAATTAGGACAACAACACCAAATCATCGTCAATATGTCAACTACCGATGTGCTCATCGTGGGCGCGGGCCCAGTAGGCCTAACCCTCGCCATGGAGCTGTCCATCCAGAACGTCGCCTTCCGCTTCGTTGAGAAAGACTCCGAGCGCTCCGACAAGTCACGCGCCCTGGGTGTGCACTCGCGCACCCTCGAGGTGTTGGCCAGGTACGGCAACTCCATCCAGGAGCTGTTGGACCACGCGACGCGCATCCCGGGCAACGACTTTTGGATCAACAAGAAGCGCCTCAGTGGCTTCGACATCAACCGCGCGGCCCAGAGCCAGGCGCAGTCCGACACGAGGTACCCAGGCTTGTTTGCCATCTCACAGGTGCATACAGAGGCCTGGTTTGAGCAGCGTCTGGCAGAGCGGGGTGTCGTTATCGAACGTCCGGTGACGGTGAAGAGTATCGTGCAGGATGGGGACAGGGCGACTGCTGTCCTTGTCAAACGGGATGGGTCGGAGGAGTCTGTCCGCGCTCGATATATCGTGGGTGCTTTCCTTTCAACCCCAAACTCTACAGGAGCAATGTCTCTTTTGCTTTCTCCCACCTGCCTTCGAAACTGACAAGCCCCTCTTCATTCAGGTCGGGTGCGACGGCGCGCACAGCATCGTTCGACACAGCATGGACGTCGAGTTCCTAGGAGATGCCTATGACCAAAATTATATCCTGACCGACACCGAGTATGAATGGCCTGAAGCCCAAGGCAAAGCCCACATCTTTCTCGGCGACGGCATGATGATCCTGTTGCCACTGAAGGGGGGCCGGGCTCGCTTTATCGCCTCACTCCCCAAGGGTCTTTCTCCAGACGCGGATCCAACGCTCAAGGACTTCCAGGACTGCGTCGCCACCATGCTCCCAGAAGACGTCCCCCAGCCAAAGCTTCACAACCCACAATGGCTGGCCCACTTTCGCCTGCATCACCGCTACGCGACCAGGTATCGTGACGGCAGGCTTTTCGTCGCTGGTGACGCTGCCCACATCAACAGGTGCGTCAGAAGAGGGAGAGAAAGAGACAAAGAGAAAAGTCTCCTTAGACATGAAAATCTGCGGAATCAATATACTAACATTTTCTCCTAACGTGTCTGCAGTCCGATCGGCGGCCAGGGCATGAACACTGGCATCCAGGACAGCGTCAACATCGGCTGGAAACTCGCAGCCGTCCTCAGAGGCGACAAGCCAGATGCCTTCCTTGACTCGTACGAAGAGGAGCGCTGGCGCATCGGGCAACACCTCATCAAAGAGACGGACCAGCTCTTCACCTTTCTGACGACCCTCGACCCGCACATGAGGTTCATGCGCAACATCCTCCTGCCGCACGCCCTGCCGTCCCTGGTGGGCAAGCCTGACGCCGGTAATCAGTTGTTTACCTACTTCTCCGGGCTGAGGGTCATGTACCGCCACAGCTCCCTCGTGCACACCGCTTCTGGGTTCGTGGGACCGGTGCTGGGTGGGCATAGGGCGCCGAATGGCAAGATCAGGGCGGAGAAGGAGGAGGAGGAGGAGGAGACACGGGAGTCGTATCTTCACGACCTGCTCAGGGGGCCTGGGTACCACCTGTTGCTGTTCTCGACTGGAAATGATGGCGGAGACCAAGCCGTCACAGACGCCAAGGCGAGGTTCCTCTCTGCCAGGAAGAAGAACAGGGTGGAGCAGGACGTTCATATCATCGACAAGAACGTGGCCGTGGATGTGACGATTCACGAGCGCTATGGCTTTGCTGACAAGTCAGGCTTTGTCTATGTTCGTCCTGATGGTTATGTTGAGAATATTGGGTATCTTGACAGCTTTGATGAGTTGCTGCAGGAGCTGTAGAGCCAGGATGAGATGGATCATGAGCGAGAGCAAGAATGCAAGGGGAGGATCATCATTGCTGTTTTTCTATTTGTGTTCCTTCTTTATATTTCATCATGACATAAATCTATATATGGATTTTTGATAAGCACATGTATCTATCAAGATCCCAAACGTTTTGTGTATGTCAGAAGAAAGTATCCAACTTCTTCTGCTCGCCTGTCTTTCTTTCCTGTGATGCTTCGTCTGGTCTCCCCTCCCACAGCGACTCGACCACCCGTCCAAGCCTCGCCACACCCTCCACCAGGTCCTCCTCATCCTCCCACGAGAAGCACAACCTGATACTATTCTCAAACATCACCGTCTCCTCGTCCCCCTTCACCTCAAACATACTTCCAGCCGGCACAATCAGATTCTCCTCCCGCATCGCCCGCTCCGCAATGTCCTTGGCCGCCGGACCCCGAGGAAACGTAATCCAGACGAAATACCCCCCATACGTAGCGGGCTGCCCGTGCCCACCCATGTTCCCATCCAACACCTCAATACCAAACCTGTCCAGCCGCTCATGCACAGCCGCCATCAAGACCCCATGGCGCCTCTGCAGCCCGGGCCTGCACACCCCGTCAATATGCCGCGCCAGGTCCCCGCGCCGCATCACCTCGCAGACCAGCGCGGCCGAGAGCTGCGACGGTGCCCCGCCCGACTTGGTCGAGCCCGTCTGCGCCGTGCCCAGGGCGAAATCCCGCGTCCCCTCCACCCAGCCGGTGCGGACGCCTGGTGCCACGATCTTGGAGAAGGAGCCGTTGCTGATGGCGTGGCCAAACCAGCGGCCGTCTGGGCGGGCGGTGTCGTGCTTGCTGGGGCCGAGGGCGCGGTCGATGTCGGCTAGGCGGGGGAGGGGTTTGGTTCTGGGGAGAGGAGGGACAGGTGTGGAGGAGGACGACGAGGAGGACGAGGACAGTGGGGTGACGCTGCTGGAGACGGGCCACTGGAGAAAATCATAGACATCATCGCAGATGACGAGGCAGTCGTACTGGCGGGCGAGGCGGACTAGCCCCTCCCTCCGCTGCAGGGACATGGTCTTGCCACTTGGGTTGGCGGAGGAAGGCACGACGTAG
Source organism: Cryphonectria naterciae (assembly GCA_014850475.1). Classification (NCBI taxonomy): domain Eukaryota; kingdom Fungi; phylum Ascomycota; class Sordariomycetes; order Diaporthales; family Cryphonectriaceae; genus Cryphonectria; species Cryphonectria naterciae. Next base: position 171,143 of record JACWST010000002.1, on the reverse strand, counting down.
ATGATATGCCGGTAGACCTTCCTCAGGTTCGGGTCCTTGTACACAGGCCGCTCGTCCGGGTCCAGCTCGTCCTGAAATGATCGAAGCCCCTGCTCTAGAAACGCCAGGTCCACGCCCTCGCTATCCTCAGGCACGGCCCGCAGCCTACCCTTGAACCCCGAGTCCTCGAAGATCGGGCACGCAAGGTAATAGCAAGGCGCCACGGCCCACACGGCCTTGGTGTACACGGGCTCTGTATACGACTGCAGCAGACAAGCCAAGCTCTGGCTCGCCCCGCCCGTGATACAGAGCCTCTCTGCGTCAGGTTCCGTGTCGTAGTAGCTGCTCAGGAAGCGGGCTAGCTCTTCTCTAAGGGGTTGGTAGCCTGGGTCGGCGCCGTACTGGAGACCTGGCACGAAGATGTCGGGGTCCGAAAGGACCTTGCTGGATGCGGACTTGAGGAGCTCTGCTGGTAGTACGTGAGGGGATGGCCACCCGCGGAGGAGGTTGATGAGCTTCTTCTCCTCCTCCTCCTTCCCCTGGCCTGGTAGAGATTCCATAGGCGTCATCGTTGTGAGGGTGGAGAAACTTCGAGAATGACGAGAGGGGAAGAAGGACTTTGAGATAGTAATGTCTATTCTAGTGAGGAAGAGACGACGAGAGTAAATTCGGAAGAACAGCATCGATGAAATGGGGGCATTTGTTGTGAAGTACGTGATGGAGTAAATAGGAAGCGAAGAATAGTGGAGAGTTCCGGCGGCGAGTTTGATGGAGCGGCAAAAGATCACCGGTGCCGGAAGTGGTGAGCGGCCGATATCAACCGGCGCCGTGTTTAGGAAATCGGACCTCGGTCTGACCCCTTCGCCAACCTGCTCCGTCATCAAATTTGGCTGAAAAGGCAAAAACATTCACCTGGAGAATATGGCCAACAACCAACAATTAAATGACTCCTCATACATGTTTCATTGCTCATAAAAAAGGGGTATCTCTGCTAATATATACACTTGACAAGTCCCGATTCGATCCGACTATGAGTTCCGTACTGCCTCTCTTGATCTGTCTTGGCATGTTCTGGTCTCGTCTTGTCTCTACCATCCCCATGTCCTGTTGGAAGCAGTAAACACGGGCGGCTTCCACTGGATCCGGTCTGGGTCGATACTCCGCATAATCTTCTTCTTCCTCTTCTCGTGCGCCTCAATCTGGCTGTTGGGGATGATGATCTTGTGCTCGGACCTGTGGTAGATCTGCATTTTGTACGCCTGGAGCGTGTGCTCCACGTCCTGGTTCGTCATGGCCAGCGACGTGGCGATCTGGTCGAGGCTGCACCTCTCATCCTTTTCGTGGTACTCCAGCAGCATGTCCACGATGTTCTCTATCCAGTACTGACGATAGCTGAGGAGACCCAGGTCAGACAGGGGCTTCTCGGGCGACCCCAGCTTGCCCTCGATCTTGGACAGCTCGTACGAGAACTGGATCAGCAGCCGGCCGTATCCTTTTCGCTGGTACTGCGGCAGCGTCAGGATACAGGCGACGTTGTAGTTGTCTGCGCTCTCTTTCTCCTTCGAGAAGTAGCCCAGGAGGTGGCATCCCTTGTCGTCGCGACAGGTCATAACATAGAACAGGAAGGGGTCCACATCGTAGTAGAGAGTCTTGTGATCGAGAAACATCTTTGAGAGCAGACAGAGGTTGCGGCACCAGGTCCGCTGCCTCCGCCCGTCGATCTCATAAAAGGAGATGTGGTCGTCTCGGTAGATTTCGTTGCCAGGCGGGTGCTGCAGCGTGCACTTGTGGCGATGCCGCGTGAAGCTCTTCAGGTTGCCGTAGTAGCTCAGGCAGAACTCGCAGATGTAGACGACATCCTCCTGGCTGAACTCTTCCGGGTAGGGAGAGAAATACCAGGGGAAGAGGTCGTATCTGCCAAACTGCACCGTCGAGATGTTCCTGATCCGGGCGATCTCGGCAGGGTTCTGTGTCATGGAGCCTGACGTGCGCAGCTTCTCGATCTCCTGCTCCCTGCTGAAACTGCCCGCCTTGGGGGTCTCGTCGCCGTCCACATCCATCTCGTCGCCAGCCGCGGGCGTGGGTGCACCACCGTCTGGACCAGGCGTCGCGACTTCCTCCCCAGTAGGTGTGCCCTTCTGTGTCTGTGACTCGACAAACTCTGTCCAGGGGTGCGGCGTCTGCGCCTCGGATGTGATCGATTGCTCTCGCTTGTTCGTGGGCCGCTTCTGTTGCTTTTTTCCGGGTACGCTCTTCTTCGCAGGGGCCGTGGCCCCCTTCTTCGTCTTGCCATCCTTGGGCTTGTCCTTGTCGGGATTCGGCCACTCGACGTCGTGTTCAAAGTCAATTCTCGAGACGGGCACCCACTCGTCCAACCGCTTGTTGAAATTGTCAAAATTGCAGTAGTACTGTCGCCCGCTCTTGGTGTCCTTGATGCCCAGGATCTCAGCTCGGCGGGGCTGGCCTTCCTTCTCGACCATGGCGATGCACCCGATGATGATCGTATCGGCCGTCGCCTTGCCCTTTCTGCGGTATCCATCGCCTCCCACAGACGGCTCTCCGCCGATCGCGCCTGGGCTCATGATGGAATTATTGATGTGGTGTTGGTGATTGATGGGTGGGTTGCGCGCTACAGAGCGTTGTAGGCCGTTGAGAACCGTTGGAAGGAAGCTCGGCTAGCCCCGAAGATATTCGCTACAGCGGCCGCGACTCTTTAAATCATTTGGCTTATCTTATCTTAGCGTGTTCACTTTACGTTTTTGCCTGCCCTAGAACACTGCCTTATGGACCCTGGTTTTAGCTTAGCATCGGATCTTCCTCTCAACTCAGTCTTAGGAAGTCTAGACATTGCTTCTCTTCTACACAAGTAGATCATTCGAATTAACTTTTCTGCAGCCTGCACATAAGTGTTACGGTAGTACCTGGCATGGACTGAGACCTCTCCATCTGTTTTTCATCCCGGCTTCCAGTTTCACGCAAAGGACTGTCATGGCTCCCGAACTCTCTTCAAATTGGAAAAAACTGCAGACCAAGATTCAGAAGGAATCGAATCAGACTCGAGGGCAAAAGAGGAAGTCAGACGACCACCACCACCACGACCACCACCATCACCATAACGACGTCCCAGCAGCTCAAGCGACCTCTAGTTCTAGAAAGAGAGCAAAGGTCGGCCCCAAGCCCTCTTCGCGAAACCCAGCTGTGCAGGTTCCCGAGACGAGGCAGCCAAAGGCCGTCGAGAAGGCATTCATGGGAGCCGTGCAGTCTCAGACCAGCAAGCCTGGCATATCCGCATCCCTGGCGCTGTGGGCAGAAGACAACGGCGTCTCCACAGAAACCCTCTCGGAGGCTTATGGCCTGGGTACCAAGGACAGCTCGATGCTCACAGCCACAGCGGTGCGGCCCAATGAAGGCCTCGCTAGCAATGTCCAGCTCGGCAAGTATATCGCTATCGACTGCGAGATGGTTGGGGTAGGGGAAGGAGGCTATGAGCACGCTCTGGCCAGGGTGAGCATTGCCGACTTCCATGGGCGTCAGGTCTATGATTCCTACGTTCGCCCAAAGGAGCGTGTGACCGACTGGAGGACTAGGATCAGCGGCATTGCACCCAAGCATATGGCCACAGCTAGGGATTTCGAGGAGGTTCAAGCGCAGGTCGCAGAGCTGCTGCACGGGCGGATCGTTGTTGGTCATGATATTCGCCACGACTTGGACGTTCTCATGTTGGACCACCCCAGAAAGGACATTCGCGATACAGCCAAGTTCTCGGAATTCAAAAAGTACGGTCACGGCCCGAAGCCTGCCTTGAGGGTCCTCGCCAGGGAGATTCTGGGTGTCGAGATACAGACAGGACAGCACTCAAGTCTGGAGGACGCCAGGGTCGCAATGCTGCTTTTCAGGAAGTACAAGCCCGCTTTCGACGTCGAACATGCCAATCGGTACCCCGAGCCCGTCCCGATCACGTCGCAACACAAGGCGGCCAAGCCAAAGCAGAAGAAGACGAAAAAAAAGCGGCGGAATTAAAGAATTGCGTTCTAAGGAGTCTGGCTCCGTCTACTCTAATCTGTGGTCTTCTCTATCGTCCCAGCGAAGTGCTTGTGCTCGGACAAACGAGACGGTCATGATTACGTACTGCATGGGCTCCGTTGCTCAACGCAATATGCGCATCGCTCAGGCATCTCATCACGTCGGAATGCCCTCCATCAGCTCCAGTGCGCCTTCTCGACCGACCGTAATGATCACGTCCCCCAGGGTCTTACTAAGGAAGCCAGCTTCACAGTATGTGAAGTAGTACTTTCAGCCACAGTTAGCGGAGGACAGGTACATCTCATCAAGTGCGTTAGATGCTTGCTTACCTCCCACTTCCTCCTGAAGACTGCAATCTCTACGTCCGTCATATATCCGCGCTTCTCGATGAGCGCCGGTTTGATCTTGTCCTCGAAATTATTCATGAAGCTTTCTCGCCAGAGTCTCAAAGTCTTGGCGTAATGACCACCGATGTTCTCCACTTGCTCGACAATCAGGGTCCCCTTTGACTCGGTGCTGATATGGTTTATTAATTGCGAGATGGACGGCAGATGACCGCCCGGGAAGATGTAATGGTTGATGAAACTGCCAGTGTCAGCATCGGCATCGTCACGCCAGAGGAGCACAGCTTACTCTTCACTCTTGGAGTACGCCTCATAGCGTCCTTCAGGCATTGTGATGCACTGGAAGACCGCGATACCACCATCCTTCTTCAGCAGCCGGTCGACACACGCGAAATAAGTGCCCAAAAACTCCTTTCCGACCGCCTCCAACATCTCGATGGAGACGATCTTGTCATACGGCCGTTGAGGCACAGGCAAGGCTCGGTAGTCCATCAAGAGCACGTCAATTCGGTTGCTCAGTCCGGCCTCGGCAATCCTTTGTTCTGCAAGCACTTTTTGTTCTTTTGACAGGGTCAAACTGGTGACTCGGCAGCCCGTCTTCTGAACGGCCAATATCGCAAAAGAGCCCCAGCCGGTTCCGATCTCCAGGACATGGTCTGCCGACCTGATGTGCGCGCCGTCAATAAACCTCTGCAGCTTTCTTATCTGTGCGGCCTCCAGCGTTTCTTCAGGCGCTTCTGGATGGACGCGCTTCCAGACGGGACAGGAATATGTCATATCGGAGGAGAGGAATGCCGCGAACATTTCATTGCTGATATCGTAGTGTGCCTGGATGTTGAGCAGGGCGTTAGACATAGTGTTGGTCCTCCGCGCCAACGTTGAAGCTAAGCTGGAGAAGGCGGACAGGACCGTGGTTCCGTTGTCGAGCTGTTCTCGGTTTGCGATGAAGAGCTACAGGTCACACAAGCTGTTAGCGAAGGTAGGCTACCACCACCCTGAAGCACATAATGGCACTCATACCTGGAAGAAGGCTGTCAGGTCGTTACACTCCACCTCGCCCAGCATGTACGATTCAGCGAATCCCATATCTGCAAACAGGACAAGGCGCATCCAGAATGCGCTCTCCTTCACAACCAACTCAACCTGGAGAGCACCGGCCAGCTTGTCGCCGCCGGCGGCCGATTTGCCAGGCGCCTTGAAGCCACCGGGTTTTCCGCCGTAGACCTGGCTGGTCCCATCGGCCTCGTCCAGGACTATAAGGGTGCCAAACTCGACGTTACTGAAAAGTGAATGGGCAGCCCACTTGGCAGCCTTCAAACTCGGACCCCAGGTGATGCCTCCAACGGCGCCGCGAGCTGAGTCAAGCCATTGGCTGGCCGGTCGCTTGACGGAGCCTGGTAGAAGCGACATGGCTGGCCAGATCGATAGTTACTCAAGTGATCCAGATTTCTTGCGCGTGGATAGCAACAATGAAAACGTCAAAAATTCAGAAAGATTCGAGGCGTTGCTCGAGAACACATGATCATGTACTGTTGAAGAACACAAAAATGCCACCCGGCTGAGGTGCACGAGCATCTAGTGCGGAGGGTGTGTGGGAAGTCGCAGACATGATAGCGACCTAGCCACAACATTCTTCCTGTCACAAATGTGATCCTCGGCTGAACAAGGAAGGGGCACCCTCGGGGTCTTCGCTCGTCATCGACTTCTCATGACTTTTGCGAAAGGGACGGACCCCCCCCTCCTCTCTACCCCTCCAGGGCGTACCACACTGCATGGATCCAGGGTGCTTCAGAAACTGCGGGCGATGCTACTTTCGGAAAAGGACCAGCACCCTGTAGGCGGCTCGTGCGAACTTTTGGTATAGTGAGACCTCCCGACTGTGAGGCTCGGCCACGGGTAGCTCAGGTCCGCAACGGGTCTGGGAGGCCGGGCTCACGATCGGCGGCGGGACTTAATGGGGAAGCTTATCCTTGAGCAGAGCCTAGACACCAGGAACTAGCTAGAATAGCTACTGAGCCCGCGCAGTTACCCATGGCAAACGAGACAGGAATCTTCCAGCACGCACTCAATCGATATGAGAAAGAAAGAGAGGCGCACGAGGATCAAGTGATCGCGAGAGGTGTGGGGGGAGTAGGGGGGCTCTGGCGCCTTCCGGAACGCCTCCAACCTTCCCTCCTCCTGGACACTTAGACCCAATGTAAATAGTTGCGCCAGAGTCTGACACGACAGCTTTCTGCTTGACTGCATTCTGTATTCGTGCCTCCTCCCACAGATACGGACGATCCACACAATTTCGGATGGTTATGGTGGGGTTCAAAGAAGGTAACCAAAGGACCGAACCAGCGTTGGCCCACTGCATGCATGGGACTGTCTCATCGAGGCTCAAGTTCTCGCATCGGGTTCTTCGGTCCGCGTATGCAAAGAGACATGGGACTCTGGATCGAATGGAAACTCAATTCTGCCCTGACTAACCTCAGGTCCAGTGGCTTTCGACTATAGCTTCTTGCGTGAGCCAACGCAAGCCTGCTGGGTGGATGCATGGCTGGACGCCGGATGCGATTTTGTGACTGTTCCGAGGGCAGGTCCAGGGGTCATAAGTATTACTGCACTGGGGCACTTGGTCTGTTTGCTGTTGTTTTGCTGCAACCGGATACTATCACTGCAACGACTGAGGGCTGAGCCCCTCCTCCCATAAACGTACACACCTTGTCATCCTCAACTCAGCCTTATCATTAATATCATTTCCTATCCGAGAAGTCGTCTATAATATCACATTGGACAAGGCGACGACGGTCCACAGTCTTCGTGGCCCAATTCCTCATCTTATCCAGAACGGCATCTTGAAAGTTCCATTCGTGACGTCAATGACTCGACGCCTCGTAAATCGCGAAATCCTCGGACATCTCATCTACCCGTCCGTACCTGGTTCTCCAGCTCTTTTCTTTTCTTATTTTTTTCTTTTTCCTTATCACGTTGCAATACGTGTGCGACTTTAGCTTACTAAGAAAAAGGATCTATGCGAGTGCGAAGTATTGTACTCAGGAGTGTGGGTTGAGTCGCTGTCCTTTTACGTGAGGTGTGTTGAGAACATTCGTAGTGCGCACGCAGGTGGTCAACAGAGGAGCTGCCAAATACAAGCATCTTAAGCTACGGTAGGATGGGCCGGTCCTTACCAAAAGAGAAGACACATCTCTTGGTTGATCAGCATTCTCCCATACTGAGCTTGTTTCACCGTTGCCCTTGTTTGTCCAAGCAGCAACGTCTGCGTGGCCTCAGATAAGGAAGCCCCATTCTCCCATGTAATAGCATATAAACTGGCCACAGGACATCGAAACTTTCTCCCGTCCTCCAGTAGCTCGCTCTCTGCTCTTTAGCTGGCCATGGATGACCACCAATTGTATATGGTGTCAATATATGTGGACGGATTGCCCTTTGGCTGGCTTGACAGTGTAAAAAGGTTAGCAGGGCACCAGGCACTGAAGCATGTAACCCTGCTTCGGGACCGTACCACAGATAAGGGTTCTTATCAACAATAATTCAATTTACGCGTCTTGATGCGCTAGTGTCCTCACGCACGCGTCAAAACACCACCACGACCCTTGTGATGAAATACTAATAATCATTAATTCACCCTGTTGATACCTTTACACACCAACCAAGAACATGGAGCAACCAATGCTGTCCGTCGACCCAAGGAAGAACACCGCTGCAAAGGCGACAGCCCACCTCCTGCCCTGTCGAATTAACCACGATGGCCCGGTGGGCTCACCAAAGTCATACTGGGTGCCCAAGACAGATCAAGGTACAGCCAACAGCTTTGCAGGCCTCCCAGCGCTCAGTAAAAGTGACCGACTGGCTGATCAATATAGCAGTAGGGAAAAGGACCGCGCACTTCAGGGGGCGGGAACTCCACGGCAAGCCAATGAAGATTCCCGAGGGCTACCGCGGGGTCATTATGGAGAAGAAGGATGCCCCCGAGCCGGAGGACCCAAGGCCAGGGGAGCCGGAGGTCGTCGATCTTGACGCAGAAGAGGAGGACATACCCCTTGGCGCGCTGGAGACGAGGGCTGAGTTCGAGGAGATGGTCATCTGGGGCCACGAGTCGACGGCAGAGATGTCTTCAGATCCTTACGTCAGGGGTGTAGAGGAGTGGATGAAACTGTCTGCACAGGTTCGCATCATGGCCCCTTGAGAGTTGAGGTTTGGATATTCTTGAGACTGACATTGGTGTTCTTGCAGATACATTGGTATGAGGAAAAGGTGCAGTGAAGACGCTGAATTGAGAGACTTTGATAGCATTAACTGTCCAGCTCTGTGAGTGCCATCATATTTCGTGCGACAGCGTTGGAATTGAAGAAGAGAGAGAGGGAGGCAGGGAGAGAACATAGAGCAAAGAAACTATCATAATAAACACTACTCGCATTTGCAAAGTACCCTGTCTTCAAGGCTAAATGGATAGACGAGTGGGCTGTCGCGCGTCCATGTAAATAAACTTCCCAAATGAGCTTAGTGTCATGCAAGCATTCAACGGGTAACGCGAAAATTCGCGTCTCATTTTCAGTAGCCAGAATTAAGTGGTTCCCTAGCCTGAAATCGACCATGTGCCATCCCACTTCGCCTGCGTTCTGACAACTCCCCAATATTGATGATCGATCAATCGACTTGTTGACCCCTCTCTTCCTCCCATATCATCCTTGAAGTGAGAGTGTGAATCCCAAAAGATGGCGGCAACAGCGGCAATGTCCAGCGATGCTGGTTTCCCAATGTCGGACGGCCTCTCGAGAACGCCCAGGCAACAACGTGCGAATGCGCCCAGCTCTTCGGCCGCCGGAAGGCCTCGTGGACCCCCTTCGGAAAGTCTTGGGGCACCGAGTGACGACGAGGGCAATGAGGGCTTCGAGGATGACCAGATTCCCAATAAAAGACCAGGAGATGTGCAGAACATTCCAAAAGTCGAGGACAAGCTTGGCGTCCTCGTCCAGAAGCACTTCGAGGACTTCATCGAGGGGTATGTATGGACTGCGAGCAGAGTTCTGCCTCCAGGTTCTCAATATGCTGATGCTGACCCTGCTACAGCTTCATAGAGGACCCGACTTCTTCTACTGGCGCGCCGACATCGAGCGCCATCACCACAGACAAGGTCTACATCGCCCAGATCCGCGGTATGCGCCACTACTCCCTATCGACCTTCTACGTCGACTTCAAACACCTTCAGTCGTGGACCGATGGCACCCTTGCGGACGGTATTGTGGACCAGTACTATCGGTTCTTGCCTTATCTCACCTCCGCTCTTCACAATATGATCGCCAAGTACGAGACGGCCTACTTCCGTGAGCACAGACAACCCACAGCCTCTAGCAGCATGACCACGTCTGGAGCGAGCAATGTCGGCTCAGCCAGCCAGTCCGGGTCCGGAAGCAAAACTGTGAACCAGCAGACGGACAAGGTCTTCTCTATTGCCTTCTACAACATGCCTTTGGTCTCCAGAGTGCGAAGTCTCCGGGCTGGGAATATTGGCCAGCTCCTCTCCATCTCTGGCACGGTCACACGGACATCCGAGGTGCGCCCCGAGTTGTCCGTCGCCACATTTGTGTGTGAGGCCTGCCGTGCTGTAGTCCCCAATGTCGAGCAGACCTTCCGCTACACCGAGCCTACACAATGTCCCAACCGGACCTGCAACAACCGCCAGGCGTGGAAGCTCGACATCCGCCAGAGCACGTTCATCGACTGGCAGAAGGTGCGGATCCAGGAGAACAGTTCCGAGATCCCAACGGGCAGCATGCCTCGCACTATGGACGTCATCCTGCGCGGGGAGATTGTCGACCGTGCCAAGGCTGGCGAGAAGTGCATCTTCACGGGCGCTCTGATCGTTGTACCGGACGTGAGCCAGCTGGGCCTTCCAGGTCAACACGCCCAAGCTGCTCGGGACGATCGCAATGCCCCTCGCGGAGGTGACGCTGGCGGCACTGGCGTCAGTGGCCTCAAGTCACTTGGTGTGCGCGATCTGACCTACCGACTGGCCTTTTTGGCCTGTATGGTGGCGCCAGACACGACAGCCCTAGGCGGTGGTGTGGGAGACATCATTGCGTCTCTCAACTCTGCCAATAGCGAGAATGGGCAACAGGCACAAGAAGCCGTACTTGCTTCCTTTGGGCCCTCGGAAATCGAGGACCTCAGGAAAATGGTGCACAGCGACCACATCTACTCGCGCCTGGTGAACTCCCTGGCACCGATGGTGTACGGTCACGAGGTGGTCAAGAAGGGGCTTTTGTTGCAGCTCATGTCTGGTGTGCACAAGTCTACGGCCGAGGGCATGCAGCTGAGAGGTGACATCAACATCTGCATTGTCGGCGACCCATCAACCTCCAAGTCCCAGTTCTTGAAATACGTCTGCTCCTTCGCGCCTCGTGCTGTCTACACCAGCGGCAAGGCCTCCTCCGCTGCTGGTTTGACAGCCGCCGTGGTAAAGGACGAAGAGACCGGCGAGTTCACTATTGAGGCTGGTGCCCTCATGCTGGCGGATAATGGCATTTGCGCCATCGATGAGTTTGACAAGATGGACATTGCAGACCAGGTTGCCATCCACGAAGCCATGGAGCAGCAGACCATCTCCATCGCCAAAGCTGGCATCCAGGCGACCCTGAACGCGCGGACCTCCATCCTCGCGGCCGCGAACCCCGTCGGCGGCCGGTACAACCGCAAGACGACGCTGCGTGCCAATATCAACATGTCGGCGCCCATCATGTCACGTTTTGACCTCTTCTTTGTCATCCTCGACGAGTGCAACGAGCAGGTCGACCGCCACCTCGCTGAGCACATCGTCGGCATTCACCAGCTCCGCGACGACGCCATCGAGCCGGAGTTCAGCACAGAGCAGCTCCAACGGTACATCCGCTTCGCGCGGACGTTCCGGCCCGAATTCACTGACGAGGCCAAGGAGGTCCTCGTCGAGAGGTATCGGGAGCTGCGAGCTGATGACTCGCAGGGAGGCGCCGGCAAGAATAGCTACCGCATCACAGTGCGTCAGCTGGAGAGCATGATCCGCCTGAGCGAGGCTATCGCAAAGGCGAACTGTGTAGAGGAGATCACCCCCGACATGGTCAATGAGGCGTTCAACCTGCTGCGGCAGAGCATCATCTCTGTGGAGCATGACGACATTGATGTGGATGAGGATGACGAACCACCGACCGAGGACGGCCAGACGCTCCGGCGGGCGGCGTCTGAGGCAGCGGGCGTGAGCGCAGACCAGGACGGAGATGCGCAGATGGATGAAGACCGCGAGGATACAGAGATGGCCGATGCTGCCGCGGGCCAGAGGCCGAGACAGACCATCTCGTACGACAAGTACATCAGCATGGTCAACATGATCGTGACCCGCGTCGCGAATGATGAGGCCGGCAGCGGCGAGGGTCTTGACGGCGAAGGGCTGATCCAGTGGTACCTGGAGCAGAAGGAGGATGAGCTTGACGGCGAAGAGGACTACCACAGGGAGCACGCGCTGGCGAAGATGGTGCTGAAGAAGATGGTCAAGGTGAGTGCCACTTGTGCTTTTATTTGTCATGAAACCCTACGACTGCTCCTGAAGTGTGTGACTTGCTCTGACATTTCCCGAACCTCTCTCCCTACAGGAAAACATCCTCATGGCTATCCGCGGCCAAGGCATGGCGACCAACGATGCCGATGCGGACGAGGGCTCCGCGTCGCAGCAGCAGTCACAGAATATTGTCTACGTCTTGCACCCGAACTGCGCAGTCGAGGAGTTCTGAAATGCTTGCAATTACCTGTGAGCAGAGGTCGTTTCTTCTTTCTATATATATTCATGTACCTACTACTACTATTACCTGCGGAGTTTATGGAGTTCACCAACATGGTCCCACGACGCATGAAGGCAGGGGGGTTCATGATAATGTGTTTAGGATGGATATCAAGTAGAAATGCAAATTACCGTTGTCAACAACGTATTGTATCCGTCCGTCATATCTTTGTGTGTCCATTACGACTCTTCACAGGCGGCGTTTAATGCTTGCGATGATCTTGCAATTTAAGGGATACGCAGTGATGTGCTGCGTTCGGAGGCAACTTGAGATATTTCAAAAAGGCGAACCAGAGAGGAGGCAGAATGAACTGGAAGCCAGGTGAGGTGAGACAGGAAGGAGACTGACAGCCGAACAACATCACGAGCCAACACGGACAAAAGTCCTCTACACGCAAATGTTCCAGTCTTCTAAACCAACATGTCACAATTAGGCACACAAGACACCAATTTCAGTCATTTGCATTTTATTCTGCCTATCATAAGCTCTGGTCTGCCAGAAAGAATCATTCTAGCTTCCTAGCCCGAAAGGGAGGCTCGTCCTTTTTGTTTTTTTCGTGTTGATTTGATAGACGATCTGCCTCACGCGTCGAGCAGAGACTATTTGGCCTCGTGGGAAGAAGAGAGGAGGGAGAAAGAAACAAAAATCTTCCTCGAGGCCACTTCCGAAGTCAGTAAAGATGGAGAAAAGAATTTCTTCCATCCCAGTTCACATCTCGAACTTCGCACGAAAAGCCGTTTTTCTTGCTCGTTCCTCCGTCATAACACGGAGTTGACTGTGTTGTTAAACGTGAACGCAGCGTTCTCTGCTTGCTCTGCGGCACCCCCGGCAGTAAATAGTATCGGACAGAGACTGCCGCGATTGAAATAAAGAAAACAAAGAGCCGAACACACGGCGACAGATGAGTCGCTCCTTTGCAAAATACGTAGAGCCTCTTCCTCGTTTAATCGTATGACCTCGTGGCCAGCGACAGAATTAAGTCCGTGTCCCCTGCTGTCTCGACCATATTCGAAGCTTTCTGTCAGATCCGCTGCCGCCAGTGTGTCTACCAAAGCCTCAATAGCATGTTCCCAGAGTTGGGCCAAATGATGTTCCGTGGGTGTGAAGTTGTAGAAGGGATACAAAAAATATCTGTTTGGCTGATCACAGCTGAGGATCAGACAATTTCACCCTTCCCCCTTCCGAGTCGGCCGAATGCGAACAAGGATGTGCACTAGGCGATTCCATTACAGAACGACTCTGTATTAAATGAAGACAGACACCAGTGCAACGAAGTCATATATTGACGAAGTCGTAGTGTGTCACAGTCGGCGATTTGCGGCGGAGATGAAATTCCTGAAGGTCCAGGCTTACTGGGTCTGGATCGCCGGTGCTGCGGCACGACCCCAGTTGTCAGATCTTCCACGGTAACCTCGGCCACCGCGGCCAACTCCGCTGCCAGTGTTTGCTCCCGAGGCTGACGGTTGCTCAGGAGAATATGGGGTGGAAGAGTCCCGGCCACGATTCCCACCTCGGTAGGAGGAGCCATAGCGCGAAGGGCCGCGGCTGCCCCGCCGAGGATTAGGGCTTCGAAGGGTACCTCGTGAAATGCTCTTTCGGTCTAGACCGTTTGGCAGCTGAATGAAGATGTTTCTGCTGTCAGGGAAGAACGGCAAAGCCTCAGCCGTAGTAGCCATCACCGGGAGCAGTCTCCTATCCTGTCGTGGTGGGGCTTTTGCGAGGTTGTAAGCCGCATCAGGTATGTCCGCCGGAAGGTGCACGAGTGGCAATGAGCCCATCTCTTGCTCTTCAAAACAATCCTCATCCATCTTCTTGGTGGTGAAGGAGCGCTCGTTAACGATAGTGCTTGGTGCGTAGATGAATGGCAGTGACACAGTAGCTGGCGTGGCGGGGGATGGGTGCATCAGGGCGGTCCTACTGGAGGAGTTGACACTTGATGGCTTGTCTGCAAAGAGATTTTTAATGCGATCCATGATTGGTGTGTTCGCGCCTTGGCTGGCTCCCGTGTTTGAAACACCGAAAGTTGACTTCAAAGCCTGGCCACGTCCTGCGCCATCGTCCCGAAGCGAGGGCCCTTGACCCCAGTTGGGACCTGGCTGGCCAGGTCGTTGTGATGCGGGCGGCGCAGAGACTGTTGGAGCTGGAGGAAGCTTCACTCTGATGGGCGGAGCCGCGTGGGAGTATAGAGCATCGCCACCAAATGCGTCCTCTTCAAAAGGTCGACCTGTGTCCGGAGCCAGAGGCTCTAATTGCTGCGCATCTCTACCCGACGGAAAGAATCTGGATTGCGAGGCGGCGGCAGCACTGCCATTTTGGCTTGCAGATGGTTGAACTGCGACGCGTCGCTGGTCGTCCTGTCCAGATCCAGGTGCAACGTGCCATGGTGCAGAAGCGTTGCTGTAGGTCAAGTCCGCACGCTTTTGAATTTTGCCTTCCTCGCTTCTCTCCATCCACGAATCATGGATCGGCGCATCCATGTCTGCGTAGCTCAAGCCTCGTGCTCTCATGTCTCGTTCCAGTTCCGCACGGCGTTCTCGCTCTTCGGCCCGAAGATCTTCATCAACCGCTATCGCTGCTTGAGCCCAGCGACTTCTGTTCCTCTCCTTTTCGTCTGCAGAACGTGGTTCATGACGCTGAGGCGGTCCGATGGGACCAAGTCGAGACGACGTACCAGTCGAGGCGGCGCCCCTCGGTGGCGCGATCGGGCCAGGAACAGGGCGATTGCCGTGCATCGGGCCTGGCTGGGGTGGCTGAGTCTCGAAACCCGCGTTTGCGCTGAATGTACCATTGCCAAGTGTCCGATCGTTATTGGGAGCGCCCCAGAGATTCCGGGGGGCCTGGCTGCCGGAGCCCCAGATGCGCTCAGGCTGGTTCGGCATACGAGGCTGCCATGGATGGGCATGCTTGTTCTCTGCAACTGGTGGCTGTTCGGGCCCGGTCGGTGGTCTAGATCGTGCTTGAGGCTCTGGCTGTACACCATTTGGAAGCAAGGCAGATTTATCGTCCGCCATTGCGTTGGCTGGTTGTGCCTCCTTCTGTCCTGGAGCTTGAGCAGTTTCGATCGTCTCGCTGGACTGAGCAGCCGGTGTCTTGGCTGCTTCGTGTGAATCTTCCTTCTTCGCACTCTTCCGCTCGGGAGCTGGTCCCAGAGCCGCGAGCTTCTTTGCCAATCTCTCCTTCCTCGCTGCTTCCTCCTGGGCCTCTTCCTCCTGTCGCCGCTTGATGGCCTCTGCGCGACGCTCCTGCATGAGTCGCTTCTGGAACTCCACGGTGTTCTCTATCGATGGTTGCGGCACTGCTGCCTCCGGGACATCAGGAACGACTGGAGCAGCAGATGACATAGCAGGAGAAACACGAGACTGATAGGGTGAGGCATTGGAGCGTGGACCTCCCTGTGAGCCAGCTTGGGGACCAGGAGGCGGAAAGTTGTGTGGAGGCAGAGGGGGTTGGTCACCGGCGGCACCAGCAAGCGAGCTCCGCCTTGTGTTAAACATCTCAGGGGGAGGCATAGAGTGGTCGTAAGGCCGACCCATCCTCTGGAAGCTACCACTACCACCACTGACGTTGGACGAATTGCGCCGTCTACCGAACCCACCGCTAGTATGAGACGTCTGAAAGGCGGCCGATGGCTCTGCAGGACCCTGCATTTCGGAGTGCATAGGACGCTGAAGTACCGCAGGCTGTCTTTGGGGGTAGTCAGTCCGCGACATTCCACGGCGGTCGGGGACGGGCTCGTAGCGACCCGAGTGAGAGTTGTAGAGCTGCTGATTATCTCGACGCGGTGATCGGCTGAAGTCATCGGCAGCAATCTCTCTAGCCGCTGGTGGTGGTCCGCCTCGCAGACCATAGCCCTGACCTGGTGGCGCAAAACCTCGATGTGGTAGGTCATGAGGGACATCCATAGGCGAAACCTTGGAGATAGGTGGGAGTGGGGCCCAGGGCGACTTGACAGGCGTCGGTGGCGCAGGGGGTTTTGCAACGAGGGTAGGCTTCTCTGACGATGCTCCCTTCGTCAAGACAAGACCTTTGCCAGAAGCGAGAGAGCCGGGCTTCACAGAGGGCGAGCTGGAGGGCGGTACTGAGACTGGAGGTGCTGGTGAGCGAGGCTTCTCAATGGGCTTGGTCTCTTGGATCGCAGGCTGCTCAGGTATGGTCGTCGTAGTCGTAGTCGTCGTCGTCTCGTCAACGTGCGGGATAGTTGTCTTGGTGCCGTCAGTCCAGGTAATTGCTTCAGGTGCGTCCCAATCCTCATCGTCGTCGTCTATGTCGGCCCACGCATTAGATTGGCCTTTCGTATCGTCTGCTTGGATTCGGTGCGCCATGTGGATGCCAATCTTGGCCAGCTCCTCGTCCGTGAACTTCTTAGGATCGGGGACTGGGACAGCTGTATGTGAAATGTTTGTCAGTACCTCTTGCGTCGGGGGAGATGACTCAAAAGCAAACGCAATCAAAGTAATAGCAGCAGACGTACGTCGATTCTTGTTCCACACAGCATTTCCATCGGGCGCAGGCCGTCCGTTCTGAGACAAAGATGACTTGGAGGCATCGCGCAGACCCCCTGCAGTCTTGGCGACGAGTCGAGGTTTAGGTGTGCTGGATGCACTCGAAGGCGTGGCGGTCGAGGGCACGGGTGTCGAAGGTTTGTCGCCGACCTTGGGCACGCTCGTACTCGAAGTCGTTTTGGACGCCAGGAAGGTCTTGTTCACGGAGACAGGCTTGAAGGTAGCAGGTTTCTTGACGGACGAGGTTCGAGAGTGGCCCTTGTCGTCCTTCTTGAGCTGGTCTGGCCTGGAAGCCTCGGTATCGGAGCCTCCACTGATGCTGACCTCGGCAGAGTTGACGACCTCGTCGACTATGTCGTGGACCAGCCTGTCGACTGCGGCCGCAGGAGACTCGCCATGCACGCTGCTGGACCCGGCGGGGGCCTCGGTGGAGGATTCTCCAACGACGTCGTGACTGCCATCGTCTGTCTGTGTCTGGTTATGACCGAAAGGTACTTAGTTGGAGGGCCTGCGACGACGCGCCGGGCAATGAGATATGACTTACGCGCAAAACAACAGGAGTCGCAGTTTCTTCGACGGACTGTTGTGGCGTTGGTTCCGCCGCCATCGTCCGACAAACACTGTCAATGGGCGTGCCTCAAGGATGCTGCCACTAGATGAGGTGGGGAGAATTGTGATGACTGTCAAATAGTCTTGCGTGGTTGCAGAACGATTCACACGAGGGCCAGTGGCGGGTCGTGGACGTGTTCGAAATGTCAAGATCGAAAGTGGCTGGAGTCGAGAAATCGAAATCGGATCGAGTGACGCAGCCAAAAAGTTGGCGCGACGGGGGTAGGGGTAGGGGCTGATGTCTGCGGTCGAGGTGTGAAGGAATGGGCCTCGCTATGGAGCGACCAAAGGGTACGGACAAAAAGATATGCGATTACCTTCCCTGGAGAGAAAGAAGGAGAGTCGCCTCGTAGACGAACGGTTTGGCCGTTTTTCGAGGTCGTTGTCGCAACCGCTGTACTGTTGCTTGAATATGGGACCTGGGCACGCTGGGGCCTGGGTTTCCGATGGGGACCCACTTCTGAGCTTGGCTAGCGTTTATGCACGGACCACCTCCAAACGAGACAGCTTCAGTCAGACAGACGCTCAAAACTGCAGCCTTACAAAGGCCAAACGCACCGCGTTTGCCCAAAGTACAGGACTGATGGGATCCCATGCAGCTCTTCCACACCCAAATGGCCGCCTACGATATTTCTCTCTGCCATCATGCAGATTGTAGTGAGGAACCTTCCAATATTCTGGATAACCAGCACCCTTCCACTTCCTCAATTGCTCGTACTTTTAAAGCTGCTGAAATATGTCCTCGTGACCTCTTCTAACCAGTATTTACTTTCGTGCACGTGTTTTCACCAGAAGCGATCCAGCGGTCGGTGGCATTGGTAGACCCCTGTGTAGCCACACTTCTCCCATGTCGTAGCTTTAGGTGTCGTTAGGCAGGCAGATGCACCTTCATACACGTCCAGTCCACACTCGTAGAATGTTGTCTTTGTCACGCATTTTCAGCCCTCTCAAGACGGATGGAAGACCTCTCAAGATGGATGGGGGATTTCTGCAACCAAAGAAAATCTTTTTGAGTGTGATTCGCGCTCACTTCCTCTATGGCTGGTATCTACATGTCACATCTGATGGACCTTCATTTCCCTCCCAAAATCTCTAATGGGCGTTGTTCTTGTGGTGGCCTAGAGATATTGTTAGCATCAACCATTCAGCACAATCTCCCTAAGGGACTTGAGACTTACGCAGGTGGAAGTAGTAGTTCTGAGCGTATCCAATGGCGAGGAGGAAGACAATGGCGTGAATGATAGCTGGAGAAGCAGTGTCAGAGCATTGCCGATCAAAAAAGGAGGATATGGAGAGCAGCCCTTGTCTCACGTACGCTTCGCAGTCGGGTTCTTGCCGAAGTGCTTGGCCTGGTACCTGCCGAGAATACCGGTGGCCTTGACCTCGGGGGCGGGGCCCCGGGGGAGCTTCTCGTAGAAGTTCACAACGCGCTTCATCGCAATGGCGTTGGGGTCGGAGCCGATCGCCTATGTATCGCAGCGTCAGCCCTGCAGTCCTCGAGTTGATCCAATAAATGTTGCCCTGCGCCCGCCCGCTCAAACGCCAGCCGTGGCTGTCCTTTCCCAGGCTCTAAATCTGTTTTTGCACACCGTTTCTCCACGGTGATCGGGTTCTGTTCGATCTCGATGCACGTACCTTGGGCGAAGCGACCTGGGAGACATGCTGTTAGCAAACGTGTGGCCCGCGCAGTGGTAAGAGCTCATTTTACCTTGGGAGGAATGAGCGTCGAGAGCGCTCGGCGTGTGACGAAGCTCATCTTGAGTTCTGTGCCGGATTGCCCGTGGAGAGGAAGGATCGGATCGTTTTGGAGGAGGTACAGATCGTCAACAATCAATTGAGCGCGGCTGGGTTCGCTTCAATTGAACCTGTGTCGAAGATGTGGTCGTTGACGTTGGAAGTTTGGCGGCTGAAGCCGGAGCCGGGGCAGGAACAGGAATGCAGACCGGACCCAGTGCGCTGATTTTCCGACAGCCAATCAGAACGCCCCTGACTCCCGCCCGCCAAACGTCAGCGACCTCCAATGTTCTCTCCCACATCGACTCGTCGTCGTTGCCTTGACCACTTCAAATCGGCCTGGTGAATCCCAAACAGCTCAATTCACTATGGCGTCTCTCAGAACACCTCAGGCAGCCCGCATGCTGCGTGCCGCCACAGCACGATCTGTACACTTTGACGGTCTTCGCCACTCGTCTACCTCGATCATCAACGCGAGGCGGCCCCAGAACGAGGTGCCAGCCCCTCCAGAGCCCTCGCAGGGCGCTGTGGGACACAACCAGCCTGACTATGGCGCTCACATCGACAAGGCTACGTCGTATGTCGTCCCACGCTCTGTCCAAGACACCTCCTACCGGTCGTTCTCCCGGACCAAAGCTAACCCCTTCCTAGCACCTTCACTCCCGTTCCCAAACGCCTTCTCGACGGCTCTGAGCCTGGTGTCGCCCTCCCTGCCGCCGTGCTCTCGGGTGCGCCGATCGAACTGCAGGCACGCACGGTGCGCATTTACAAGAAGGCCAAGCCCGCTACGCAGTCGGGCGATTGGCAGTCCAAGAAGTGGCGGATGGACTGGGACGTGCTGCCCAAGGGCAACCGGTGGGAGAACCCGCTGATGGGGTGGCAGTCGTCGGGCGACTACATGCAGGGCACGCATCTCAACTTCAAGAGCAAGGAGGACGCTATCAATTTTGCCGAGAAGCAGGGCTACGAGTACTTCGTGCAGGAGCCCAACGAGAGGAAGTTCACGCCTAAGGCATATGCGAACAACTTCTTGTACTCACCGGGCAAGTTGAAGCACATTAGGACAAAGTAGAGGAATCCATCGTCGGGCATGAACCAAGGAAAAAGGCACGGATGGGGAAGAGGAATTAAGGGTGGAAGGCTGTAAATATATGGTAGATGGCAAGGATCAGAATTGAAGTATTGAGAATCACCGCACCGAAGCACATGCCGTAAGCTAATAGTTATATTCATTGAGAAGAGGACCTAGAAGAAAGTATACACTGGTAATCGAGCTCGTAGACTACAATCTGAGGAGGCAAGCGTAGCTTATTCAGATCGTTCGGGCACCTGTAATGCTGGTGATGAATCCAAAGCTAACAGCATCCTAGCATCGTTTTACGAGCTCCAACGGTCATAGTGCGCAGTAATGGCCAAGGTGTGAGGAGCGACAAACCAGATTCTACCAAGTACCTACTATACTCACAGCCCAGAGACCTCCAACTCGGTTCCTCAGTTCTAAGTCAGCCTGTTGGATGTCTCACGGGATCCTAGCCTATCAACAAAGGGAACGTGGTTGGGCAAGTAGGTATCCATTTGCAAGCCACATAGGAAGCAACACACTTTTCTCCTTCTGACTCAATGGGTAGCCACGCACCCTTTTGCATAAGATAGCAAGTGACTTTGTGGTGGCACGTGGGAAAAGCAGGCCTCGACTATGCAGATGGATGTCATGTCATATCCGTAAGTAGGAAGAGAGTACTGAGACAGCCAATTCACAACACCTCCGAATTCAGAGGCCAAGGTAGTGTAATAACGTTGAATCATTATTCGTAGGGCAGTTTTGTATGGAACTGCCATTCCAGTATCATGTGGTACCTCTCCAAAGAACGCCGAGGGTATCCTCTGTATCGCTTCTGCCCATTGTAACATCGCTCTTGGCGGACCTGAACGCCAGGCAGTCTGCCTTCCCACCGAAGAGATCCAGCCCCACTCCAACACCATCAAAAGACAAGAAAAATCATGGAGTAAAAAAACGTTACGGGTCATAATCAAGGATCCTCACCCCGCGTGAGTCCTGAGGCATTGGTATATGCTAGGTTGTGACCATAGCCTCGGACCCATTCTCGTGGGAAGAGCCATCGGATTCGTCGCCGTTCAGCCCAAGCCCCAGCCGCTCGGGCAGGTCCTTGCGTGCGTTGCGAGCGGAGTCCTCTGCCCAGGTTCGCACCTTGACAAGCTGCCGGATCGCTGCCTCGCGGCGCTTGGTCTGGCGAAGAATAATCGCCATATTAACCGTATCCGCAACCTCTCTCCGTAGATCAGGGCGTAGAAGCGCTTGCTGCTCTGGCCTCAACTCATTTCTGGGGTAAAGGAACAAGGCCATGGTCTGCTCAAGCTGCGCCTTGAATTCGTCATTCTTTGGCACACGAGGACCAAGCTGCTGGGATGCGAAGTGAATGGCGTGGAGCATGCTTTTATCACCGTCTTCAGAGTTGCGAATCAGCTCAATAAGCTGTAGTCGGAGTAACGAAAAGTGGAGACGAGCATCCTTGTCCAGGATCTTGATACATGGTCAGCCAGAGAATTTGGACGGGGGTTTGATGGACGCATGAAGGTAAGTGAGATGACATTCATAAGAAAAGTGGTTGTTTATCATCAACGGCCACAAGGCCATATGCGTGGTGCATGTAAACTCGTGTTCTAATCATGTGGAAGGGGGTTGTGGGGTCGAGAATGTGAAAAGTTTGACATACCTCAGGATCTAGTTCGTTCAGGGCCTCGATAGCCTCCATGATGTTTCCCTGGTGGATCGAGTTTTTGATCTGCTGCCGGGTCTTGATGGCAGGATCCTCTTGCCGTGGTTGAAGGTTTGCCTCTTTTGAGAACTTGGCGGCTGCCAGAGGATAGCCCTCCATTGTCAAGTAGTCCAGGATCAGGAGGTTGATATCGCTATTGAGCTCCGTCAGTAAGTTGTGCGGCGGACATGAATGCCAATGGCTAAGAGCCGCAGTATTGAGGATGGATGGAGTCGATCAGTAGTTTAATTATAGATAAATTCTCCGCATACTTGTCTCGGAGAGATTCCCATTGATATCTTGATAGCATCATATGACCCGGGTGCGAGCTGCCCGTCTTGGGGTTTGAGGGCAGTTGAGCGACGCAGACAGGGGGAACAACTAACCTCTTGGGAGCCTTGGTGTCCATAACCCTGGATTCGAAGACATGCCGGACCGGCGTGGCGGTGGAAGTGGTCGACGTCTAGCGCGCCAGGTGTCAGTGTTTAGGATCTTAATAGCCACGTCGCAAACAGCAGAGCAAGCGTACCATATCGCCAAATTTGAGTCGAAATTCTGCAGCAAAGTTGGCCCAGAACGCCACGTCATCGGAGCCGGGAGGTTGGAAGTCGATCGCGGGAGGGCCAGCAGAAGTCATACGACTAGCTGGCTGGTGGCATTGATACTGGCTGAGATGATTCAAGACAGCACCAGTGGTGGTTGTCGTGAGGAGAAGAGGTAATGTTGTGGTGTATCGCGGGTGTTTTTGAGGTGGGTTGCGGTTGAATGAAAAGGTAACGAACGGAATTTGTGTTGGAGCTTCGAAGGTGGGTGGGTGGGTGCAGAAAACTGCAGCTGCCTGCAGCGCTAAGACACCCCCACTCCCTGCCGAGCTGCTTACCTGAGCCACACTTTGGCAGCACTAGCCACAGCAGGCCTGGCCCTGAACTTATCTGGTGTTGGAAACCATTGCAAGGAATTCTGATAGCAGCCAGCACCTTTGGGGCCCCGTAGCTGTTGCAGGACACTTTGGCGGGGGCAACTTTCTTTTTAAATCACTTTCTCTTCCACACTTTTCGGTCATCTCGTCTACTCTTAGATTTAGATCTACTTCTATTCTTTTGTTCTGTTCTGGATCTGTCTCCACGATCATATACTGAACTAGGTCGTTGTTTGATCCAATCATTTAGACTCCCTGTGCTACAGATCATCACATGCCAGAGGTGAGAGCAGCTGACCTTTCAAAGTTACAATTTATGAACGACAGAGGCTCAGCATCGTTATAGTGCCCATACTCTGCTTTTCTTGCTTGAGTCTCTCCCAGGGGCTCATTTGCTTCCCCTCCCCCCCCCCCCCTTCTCTCTCCCTCTTTGTTAGAGGCGCCACAAGTCACCATGGACCCTGGGTTTGCAGTCAACGCGATCGCTAAGAGGGCGCACTACTCGCCACCATGGGCCGACGTCAGCCTCATAGGCATAGCAGGGAGTTCTGGGTCTGGGAAGTCGACGCTGTCCAGAGCCATCGTCAACAAGTTGAACCTACCATGGGTTGTTATTCTGTCTATGGTATGTAGGCTATATGATGCCGCTTGGTGGCAGGTCAGCACAGGCTGATCGCAAGTACTTAGGACTCATTCTATAAAAGCTTGGATCCAGAATCATCCAAGAAGGCATTCCTCAATGAGTACGACTTCGACTCTCCGGAAGCAATCGACTTCGATAAGCTCGTGGAGTGTCTCCAAGACCTGAAAGCCGGGTGCGTCAGCAAATGAACGAGGGGTCTAACCTGAGCCTTGAGTAGCTTATGATCCGGTCTTGCAGAAAACGAGCAGAGATCCCTGTCTACTCATTCGAGAAACATGCACGCCTGGACAAGACGACGGCAATATACTCGCCCCACGTCCTTATCGTAGAGGGAATCTTCGCCTTGTACGACCCGAGGGTCCTTGAGTTGCTGGACATGAAGGTAAGTTGATGCCATGTCCCAAGGACACCCGGCCAGGAAGCTGATGCGTATTCAGATCTTTTGCGAGGCCGACGCAGATACGTGTCTCTCAAGACGGATACTGAGAGATGTCGAATGTCGTGGTAGGAGCGTGGAGGGCGTGATCAAGCAGTGGTTCATGTGGGTGAAACCAAATTTCGAGAAGGTGAGCAGATATTCCTAAAGGTATTTAGTGTCTTGCTGACTCTGCTGGCAGTTTGTTGATCCACAACGAAAGAATGGAGGTCAGTCAACGGCGCCAATGGATATATTGAATTTTGACTGATCCAGAGCAGATATCATAGTACCGCGCGGCGTTGAGAACTTGGTTGCCATAAGTGCGTATTCTCACGGTACCCGGGATAAAACTCAGACTGACAGGTGCCGTAGATATGGTTGTCCAATTCATCGAGCAGAAGCTTCTTGAGAAGTCCAGGCATCATCGAGCAGCGCTTCTGCAGTTAGAGCTACAGGCACAGTCAGAACCGCTTAGCAAGAAGGTCGTCGTACTCGAGCCAACACCACAGCTCAACGCTATGAACACCATCATCAAGGACATCGACACGACCTCGGAGGATTTCATTTTCTATTTCGACAGGCTGGCTGCCTTGATTGTTGAGCAGTGAGTTTGTAGATCCCGCCGGAGACCTTTGTTGCTGATTTTGTTTGCAGAGCTATGAACAATGTGCGCTTCGAATCTACGACAGTGAACACGCCTGCGGGGCATCAGTACGTAGGCCTTAGATCCCAAGGCGAAGTATCAGCTGTCCTCCTACTTCGCGGTGGGGCTGCGCTTGAGACAGGCCTCAAGCGTGTCATCCCAGACTGTCGTTCCAGCCGGATCCTGATCCAATCCAGCATCAGGACTGGAGAGCCGGAACTACACTACAGTCGGCTATCCAAGGATATTGAGACACACGAGAGTGTGCTAGTCCTCGATGCACAGATGTCAAGTGGCGGCTCTGCTCTCATGGCGGTCCAAGTCCTTGTAGACCATGGGGTGGCGCAGGACCGGATCGTATTTGCGACGTATTCTGCTGGGCGTATGGGGCTCCATCGCCTGACAGCTGTGTTCCCGGATATCACGGTGGTCGTCGGCAACATTGTGCCTGATGTCGAGGATCGGTGGATCGAGAGGAGGTACTTCAGGTGTTAAGGGATGGGCACGCTGGGAAATGGAAGTATTTTGTGCCTTGGATCGCACTGATTCTTTGTGAAGTGCGCATCTTGCATAGCGAGCGGCTATTTGAGGTCTTCTTTCTTCGAAACCTGAGCGACGGGCTCGACAAATTGGTGAAATGCATGTCTGCGTTCGTCCGTGAGCCTCAAGCGCCTCTTTGCAGCTATTTCACCGCTGTGGCGTAGCCTGCTGTGCAACAAGAGCCTCCTGTGAGACAACCTGCCAGCCTGCTAGTTCATTCACTATGGGGAAGATTACCAAAACATGCAGCCGATCGGGGCCGAACGCACGAAGCGGCTCATCCGCTATTCCACTCGCGTGTACGACCTTAACTGCGGTCCATACTCAGCGATATCGGGTGCACCGGATTAAAAGAGGATACCTATTGCGAAATTTTCCTCTCGTTTCTGTGATAATTTTTTGTCGGAGCTGCAGAGACGAGATCATTCGTGCGCTTTCGGTGAGGCTCAAGAGCCTCGCTCTCTGACGGAGGGAAGGGGGGAAAACTCTTGACATATTTATTATTCACGCTTGCATGAGCGTCAAGTAAAATCAGCCCCAGGGCAGCATATACATACAAATCATCAAAACTTGGCCACTGAACTTGTACATGGTAGTGTTGTAGTGACAACTTGGATCAGCGGTCTTAGCCGCTAAAGAGAGCTATTTTCCTATGTAATGACGTACTGAGGGCAGGGGAGCTCCAGGGGCAGGGGTAGTGGCGCGCTCGTTCCTTAGAAAGTCCCAGTCAGTCGGAATCTCAAGTTGTCACGTACCGAGCAATGGTCCTTGCATAGATGAAGTGGCTTGTTTCTTTTATTTTCCGCAGACTTGCTTCTTTCTGTCTGTTTTCCTGATCAGCCAGGCAGGGTGTTTGCTTATATCTTGAGTTCAAATTGCTTGTCTTGCCCGCCTTCGCTCCTGAGCTACGCATTGCGTTTCCGAGTGTCTCGTCCCGGACTCGACTCTTAGTGACGTCGCGCAATGCCGTCGCAGTCCTCACTGGGCGCTGCTGCTGCCCGCGCAGGACGCCAACGGAACCCTGTATTGCCTCTTCAGAACTCGTTCATTTCTAGAATACAGACTCGAAGCCTGAGTAGAACATCTCGGCTCGGAGCTTCTCAGCCCACCATCCAGAGACCCTTCTGCCAACACCTGCGGTCCCGACCATCCTCGCTCTTTACACCCAACAAGTTCACCGTCCGGTTCATACACGGGAAGCCATTGCCACAAAGGACGTCGTGGGCTCTCAACTTCGCTTATCGGACGGCAGCAGTGGTAGGCAGTGGTATCTTATGCGTGGGTCTGGCTGTTGGCGCTTTCTTCATCTATGTGGGTTCCAAGATCTTTTTCCTTGTGGCGTTAGCCGTGAGCTGATGAGAAGTAGGATGCGAGCACATACAGCGAGCATGCCGTCGCGACCGAATGCCATGTGTCTGAACTGGCACTGAACCCCCGGAAAGGCGGCCCGAAGAACCTGCCGATCGCCGAAGTTTTAATAGATGACGACGATAGTGAAGACAGCAGGAGGAAGAAAGAGAAGCCGAAGCTCGTCATCCTCGGAGGCGGCTGGGGCAGTGTGGCTCTGCTGAAGGAACTGAACCCAGACGACTATCATGTCACCGTTATTTCGCCGGCAAACTACTTCCTTTTCACACCAATGCTGCCATCTGCGACAGTGGGGACGCTTGAGCTGAGGTCGCTCGTGGAGCCGATCAGGAGAATACTATCAAGAGTGAAGGGCCACTTCATCAGGGGCAAGGCTGAAGATGTCTGCTTCTCCGAGAGGTTAGTCGAGGTGTCCCAGACTGATGCCTCGGGGAAAGAGACGAGCTTCTACGTTCCCTACGACAAGCTGGTCATTGCCGTCGGGTCACAGACGAACCCTCACGGCGTGAAGGGCTTGGAGAATTGCTTCTTCTTGAAGGATATCAACGATGCGCGCAAGATCCGAAACCAAGTGATAGCGAACCTCGAGTTGGCCTGTCTTCCCACAACTTCGGACGAGGAGCGACGGCGGCTACTGTCATTTGTGGTTAGCGGTGGAGGTCCAACCGGTGTTGAGTTTGCTGCGGAGCTGTACGACCTCCTCAACGAGGATCTCACGAAGCATTTTCCAAAATTGCTGCGCAACGAGATCTCAGTGCATCTCATTCAGAGCCGTGGACATATCCTGAACACGTACGATGAAGCTGTCTCGAAATACGCGGAGGAGCGCTTTGCACGAGACAACATCGACGTGCTCACAAACTCCAGGGTGAGCGAGGTGCGGAAGGAGAGCATCCTTTTCACCCAGAAAGGCAAGAATGGAGAAACTATTACCAAGGAGCTCCCCATGGGTTTCTGTCTGTGGTCGACTGGTGTCTCCCAGACCGACTTTTGCCAGAAGCTGGCGACCAAGCTCGGCGACTACCAGAACAACCGGCATGCACTCGAGACAGACACTCACCTCCGTCTTATCGGCGCACCATTGGGCGACGTCTATGCCATCGGCGACAGCTCCACCGTTCAGAACAACGTTACCGACAGCATCGTGACCTTCCTCCGTGGCATGGCCTGGAAGCACGGCAAAGACCCCGAGAAACTGGAGCTTCATTTCTCGGACTGGCGCGACGTGGCTGCCACGGTCAGGCGCAAATTCCCCCAGGCAGTCGGTCACCTCAAGCGCCTTGATAAGTTGTTTGCCGAGTTCGACAAGGACCAGTCTGGTACTCTTGACTTCGGCGAGCTTCGCGAGCTGCTCAAGCAGATTGACAGCAAACTTACCTCCCTACCCGCGACGGCACAACGCGCCCATCAGCAGGGACAGTATCTTGCACACAAATTCAACAAGATGGCACATGCCGCACCTGGACTGCAGGCGAATGACATCCGCGACGGAGACCTGGATGACGCAGTGTACAAGGCCTTTGAGTATCACCATCTAGGAAGCCTAGCATATATAGGCAACTCGGCCGTGTTCGACCTTGGTGGAGGATGGAACCTCAGCGGTGGGCTCTGGGCGGTGTACACCTGGCGAAGTGCCTACTTTGCACAGAGTGTAAGTCTCAGGACGAGGATGCTGATGATGATGGACTGGACAAAGCGTGGACTCTTTGGACGAGGTGAGTCTTGTTTCCTTTTACCATTCTGTTCTCCGCATGCTCGCTAACTTTGCTGCAGACTTAATAAGCCTATAGAATTGATGATGTTGTGTATACGCCTTCCCTAGTGTATCGAGCGCGGCGTATTGGAAGTGGGCAAAAGTAGGGGCAAAGTCTGCTTCGATACTAGTAGCTTCTGCGCCGTTGGCGGCGTTTTTGAGGTGGATATCATAGTAAATATATAAGAAAGAAACATGTTGATTTCGCAATTTGGTGTATAAGTGCATAAATGATATCACTGCGAGGGAAGACAATTCTTTGGCGATTTCGCAAGTGTCTGGCATTTTCCTGTGTTTTTCTTTGGGAAGCAACTATAGCCTCGTAATGTCGAAGTCCTTGTGAGTCCACTTCTCGGTGAACTTGACCTTGGCCTGCTTCCTGAAGGGAATTTTCCTCCTGGCCTCCAACTTGCCCCTGACCAGCATACTCCTGTACCGATCCTTGAGCAGATTTCCCTCGGGTTTCAACAGCCTCAAAGACTCCTGCAGTTCATCGGGCAGGACGAGCTCGAGATCCTTCTCTGGCAGTTTGAATTTGCCAAGCTGCCTTCTTCTCAACTCCACCTCGTTGCCCTCGCTCTCCCCATCGCTCATCTCCATCTTCTGCACCGCCAGTTCCATCCGCCTCGCGTCTACCTGCTCCGCAATCTCCTTGATGTGCCGAGCCTGCTGCTCCTTTCTCCTCATCGCGGCCTCATGTTTCAGTCTACCCTCCTCTGCCTTCCTGCGCTTGACCTTGTTCCGCTGCGCAGGCGTCTTCCGCTTCGGTCGCTTCGCGGACACACCCTCGGCCTCGCTCTCGAATCCCTCCCACGCGGAATCCTCATCCCACTCTGACAGTTCCGCGCGCGCCTCAGCCGCCTCAGCCTCGGCAGCGGATCGTGCTGCTGCCTCTTGCTTGCGCCTGTCGGCCTCAGCAGCCTCTTGTCGCTTGCGCTCTGCCTCGAGGGCCTTCTCCCCTTCGTTCTCGAGACGGGCTATGTAGTCAGTCACCACCGGGTTGTAGCTGTACCCACCGGCTGGCTTGGGGACAGCGGGTACGTGCTTGCCATTTGCGGCGAGTGAGATGGGCTTTGTGGCGAGTGTTGCGGGCGCCTTCGCCCTGGGTGGCTCGGAAATCCATTCGTTCTTCTGTTCCTCTGGCCCAACTGCGGTCACAGCGGAGGGGCCGGCGGCCCAGGGATCGTAGGTTGCGTCAGTGACGGTCACCGTGGATTCATGGTGTCCATCTGCGACTTTCTTGATCCGGGCAAGCTCCTTGTGCATAACGTATGTGCCCGTCTTCTGACGCTTGGCGGGCAGGATGCCATCAGTGGTCTTGTCACCTGGTCGCTTCTTAGACGAGACGGCGGGTACGATGGATCGAGCAGAGATGATCTCGTCGGCCTTGAGATTTTTGACCTTGGGAATCTTCTTTGCGTTGACTGCATCGCCACTGGTGTCGACGATGAAGAGGTCGGCAGAGTCTTTCTCGGCGATGACACCACTAGAAATCGAGTCAGTTGGTGATTATTCCTCCAAAAATCTAGGAAAATTTTGTCCCCTTACCCCTGAATGATCTCTTCGCTCAGGTCCTCGAGGCCCTTCTGGACCTCAGTCACGTCGACGTTTTTCCTCCAGGCCTTCTTGCCCTTTCTTGAAGGCTGACTATGCTGCTGAGGGGCGTTGGGGTTACCCGTCTGGCCTCTGAGGACGGGCATGATGCTAATTTGGAAACGATGCTGATTAGTTCACAGATGTTGACTGAAAGGGGAAAACAGTATCGTGAGGTAATACTGTTTCAACTCAGATTCGGTTGTAGAAGTAGGTCGCAAGAGTCGTAAATCTGGCCTGCCCCAATCAGCGCTGGAATGGTCCTAGAGAAGGGACGATAAATTTCTGACGGGTAAGCTTATCGATACTGGGAGGGCCCCGAAGCCGCGGTAGGCTCTTAGGTTTTGACAGCGCATCCTGGCCAGTCCCTAGCGCCTGGCCGACCCCCCCACACTTTGTGGCCTATGAAGACGTGGTGGGCTGCGAAAGGGGATCGTGGATACCAGGCCCATTCCGCGCCCATGTAGACAGACCTTCAAAGAACAACTAAATCTACACCGTCAGTTCCAACCCTCCGCATTTCGCCCTCTTTGAATCTGTCCAGAACAGAGCGCAATTTCTTGAGCTTTTCGATATCATCTTTCTCTAGACCAACCAGTCGTAAGCCCAGCCTGAGGAGCCGAGATCAGGTTACAAGTGTTCTATCTAGAGAACAAACTCCAACAAACCTTCCGCCTCGTGGGTTTGTCTTCCTGGGCCTTGTCCGACGTCACAAGCGATAGCCAATCTCTCCCAAGCCACTGCTTCCTCCGCACATCTACAACATGGCGCAAGCAGGGGGATCGTACAACAACCCCCTCAAGAAGTTCAAGTAAGTTGCCCGGTCCTCAGGCGCAAAGCAGAGCGGATGGGAAGCTTACCTGATCTGCGCGACGACAGGCTGGTCTTCTTGGGGGAGCAAAGTGGTAAGTCGGATTCTCAGGCCACATCCCCACAGTACGCGGAGAGCTTCAGCTGACAAGCCGCGACAGTGGGCAAGACTTCCCTCATCACCAGGTTCATGTACGACTCGTTCGACAACATGTACCAGGCGACCATCGGCATCGACTTCCTCTCAAAGGTGACTCGCGACCAGATACTTCCGTACCGCTTGTGCCGGAGACTGATCTGGGATATTTCTAGACGATGTACCTGGAAGACAGGACGGTCAGGCTGCAATTGTGGGACACGGCTGGCCAGGAGCGATTCCGATCCCTTATCCCATCCTATATTCGAGACTCGAGCGTCGCCGTGGTGGTCTATGATATTTCTAGTGAGCGGGACCCCATCTTTCCTGTGGAAACATATAGTTGCCGATCAGGCAGGAGCTCGTGTTGACACCGCCGGCGCTTCTCAGATGCGAAATCGTTCCAGAATACGAGGAAATGGATTGATGACGTCCGGGCCGAGCGCGGAAACGATGTGATCATCGTGCTCGTGGGGAATAAGACCGACCTGAACGACAAGCGGGAAATCACCACGCAGCAGGGCGAGGAGGAGGCCAAGAAGAACAATTTGATGTTCGTCGAGACGAGTGCCAAGCTGGGCCACAACGTGAAGACACTCTTCAAGAGAATAGCGCAGGCTCTGCCCGGCATGGAGGGAACCGATGCTGCCGCACAAGCGTCCAACCAGAGTGAGTTCGAGCCGTGCTCCCAAGACCATCAGGGATTTTCCGTGCTGACGCATACACAGTGATCGATGTCAAGACGGCCAACACACCAGCAGCCCAAGAAGGATGCTCTTGCTAAGCAGACAAGGGACCAAGAGACGTTGCAGAAAAAACAAAACAATGTATCGCCACGTTTGCAGTGGCAAAAAGTCCTATTCCGTATAATAAGGTCTTGTAGAAAGCAAGGACTGCAGCCAGAAAGGCCGGCATAGGCGTTGGCCAGAACTTCACAGCATGAGCGATTGTATAATAAAACAACGATTGACGGGTCATGAGTGTCACGACCCTTGCACTGATATGACCTTTTTAGTACTATATATAATTCATCTTCGAGGAGAAATCTACCTCAGGGTCACATACATTCTGTTCCGAGGTACTGTTTCGTCACTTCATATCTTTCACGCGATGCAGGCAATAGGCTACTGGACGAGGTGCGACCTACTGCAGCCGTGTCCCATCAGGTCTAAGATCTCATCGAGCCCCTGTGTCGGAACGTTTTTGTCTTTCTATTGTTGAAATGTCTATGTACCCGAAGCACAAAATGTCTTCAGGTGTACAGAGTATGGACGGCTAGATACCACGATCACGATGCTATCCTCACCTGTACCGACCCATCCGCCATACCAAAGTAAGCTGCAGACGGCTTCTGGCCACCACTTGTCACCTGGCTGTTGTGACCGGTAAACAGGCCCGTCTCCACCACACCCACGATCTTGATGAGCTTGTCCGCCAGCCCGTCAACCGTCCACACCCCATTCGACCCGTCCTGTCCCGTGAGGTCCTGAGCCAGAGCCAGCGGAGGAAACGGCGCATCGATGAGAGAGTTGCCGTTATCCGTCACCACTGCGCCGGCCTTGGCGGGGAGGCCGGACCGCAACTTTGGGTTCACCGACCCCAGCTTCTTGAGCTCTGCTAACACATGGCCGGTGGCCTGGGTGACGACCTCAATCGGGATGCCCTTCTTCCAGTTGGTCCCTAGCCGCGTGGAGAATTTTCTAAAGTCTGTAGCATATTCAGTAAAAAGAAATGCCGGAAGAGGGGGCGAACATCACCGGTCCAATTTCCGATGGCCAGATTTAGTTAGAGAATGGTCTCACCAGCAACACACACAAACTTCTTCCCCCTCGTCGCAACCAGCTTCTCCTGGAACAGACACGCCCCACCACCCTTGATCAGGTTCAGGTCGTCATCGACTTCATCCGCGCCGTCAAAAACGACATCCAGCTGCACGCCTTCTGGCAGATCCTGAATGTACCGCAGCGGGAATCCGGCGCCCTTGATGAGCTCACGGCTCTGGTCGCCGGTGGGATAGAAGTTCATCTTGTTGGTGAGCTCTGGCCCCATGGCGGCGATGGCCTCGACGACATAGATCACCGTACTGCCAGAGCCTATGCCGATGTGCCTGTACCCAGCGTTCATGTGCTCCTGGACGGCCTGGTGCGCGGCGGCGCGCTTGGACTCCTCGATCAGTTTGGCCTGCTCAACTGCCGAGAGGGCAGAGGGGGATGTGGTCGCCATTCTTCTCTTCTGCGACTGACAGAAGCTTCTCGGTATGGTATAGCCTTGATTCAATTGGATCGGTATGACACTGGCGGGTACAAGTTGTGTCGCAGGGCAGATGGTGACGATGAGCCTGCGGATAATTTGTGCTCTGCCAGGTTTGAAGGCGTGTAAGTTGTAAGGTTTAGTAGCTTGTTGCCACATGAAACAAGAGAGAGAAAATTGCTTGAGTGACGACCTGGGTGTCAGAATGGGAATTTTCCAAGAAGAGTCAAGAGATATTTACGTTCTCCCGATCGCGGTGCATGAGGTGATCACATGTACGTAGGCAGTACTATGATTCTTCTCATCATAGTACTTGCTAACCAAGGCCAGTAGCGGGGCCCGGACAAGTCTTAGCCCGGCCGCGCCATTCGACAGCAGTAAAAGGTGTCCGGCCAGCCCCCGCCATCTTCAGCAGCTGCCCAGGCGACGCAACCTGTAGTACTGAGGACAGGGGGGGTGGGTCTAGGTCCGCTGACGTCCGATTGATCCGGCACCATTCTTGGTCCTTGACCAACCTGCACGATTTCGTAACGCCATACTTCACCTCGAGAACGACCTGCCTTCCCTTGTACCACCTCGAATCTCTTGCATTTGCTTTCCTTCCAGATCAAGGGCGGTGCAGAATTACCAGACAGCATGGCGACATCAATAAGCTCATGGTTCCGGCTTCCCAAGCCCAAGGCAAGTCGTCCCACGCCCGCACGAGCATCAGCCGGCCCAGGCAGCCCACGGCATCTCAAATCAGACGCCCGTCCAAAGAAACTAACACCAGCACCCTGCAGACCTTCCTCGGACTCATGTCCCTCCAGACAGGCACCGAAATCATCACCATCACCCTTCTTATCAACAAAGTTACGGGTCTGTACGGGCTCCTCGCCATCCTGACGGGCTTCGCCCTCGACGCGGTGCAGCTCTCCATGTACATCTACTCGACAGCCGTCCTCATCACTCTCGCCTTCCTGCTCCCGCACATCCGAAAGCAGACACCCTTCCAAGTCCTCCTGCTCGCCTGGCTGTATATCGTGGATACCGCCCTGAACGCCGCCTACACGGCTTTTTTCGCGGTCGAGTGGTTCATTGCCAGCGAGGGGAACCCTGCAGGAGACGCCATTGAGCAAGCGACGGACACGGCGGCAAGCATGGTTCTCATTGGGGTATTCACTCTGGTGAGGCTGTACCTGATGCTGGTGGTCATGTCTTTCACGCGGCAGGCTCTCCGCCGGTACGTGGCTGGTGCGGCCCGGGAGAAGGGGGCTGTCAGCGATCTATTTGCAGTTGACACGCCGGAGGGCGAGGGCTGGAAGGGCAGGCTGGGTCGGGTGATGGTGTTTGTGGGCCAGGACTACTGGCTTGGAACCAAGGACGATGAGGAGTGGGTGGGCAACGAGGAGGCGAGGGTGCCGTTGGCAAGCGCTGTGAACGAGGAGGAGTATTAGTAGGCTTTAGTCGGAGGTGTGTACATATGGAGGCCATTTGTTATAATATAGAGTGCATACTATGGGCAGCGGGAGTCTGGTTTCGATACAGCATACGGTAGACCTAGTCAGCGTGGCATTACGGGAAGACCACAGTAATAATACACAGAACATTTAATGCATAGGTTTTAAGGCAGGCTGAAGTTGATGCTGGCTCATGGGCCTAGTTCTTTGTTGCATTAGATTAAGAATGACAATGTGCCTGACCTCTTCTGTAAGTTATACATCAACAATGTGCAAAGCAAGTCGCACAATTTTGAACTGTCAATTATGCGGCCTTCTACAAACAGGCAAATATACATTCCGTCCGACACTTGTAGAACTATATACATAAGAGGATCTGGATGCTGAGTGGTTGGGAGGAAGGCTTCGGTCAACTACACGAGTTCTGTTGTAGTCCCTAGCTCTGAGCTCCAGTCCTGGTGCTATTGATATTCGGACAAGAGTATCAAGGACATCATCCTTTTCTGATTTTTTCTTTACTTTTTTCCTATTTCTTTCCTCATTCTTACTGACAGCTAGGAGAGCAAGTCCCCTTCCCCACCCTGATCTTATCCTTGATAATTTTCGCCCCTCTTTGCCCACAAAAAGACCCTCCCTGAGGCCTCACTGTCGTCCCATGGCTCCTCTAGTTTGGATGCTCGGTCTTTCATACGTATAAGCAGAGATTCTTTTGCATAGTGACGAGTCGTGGCGATTGAGAACTAGGAATTGGTGCCCTGCTGGCGCAAGTGTAATGTCTGCTGGGCCTTTCTCATAGAAACAGTGGCAGACACAAGAGTGACATATCTATCTTGGCAAGAGCCCTCATAATCATGATCATTTCAAAGACAGGGTCCGAATCGGGATCCAAGCATCCAGACACCGAGAGGGGCCTCAGCCTTCGAAGGAAAAGGAAGGGAGAAAAAAAATGTACTGGGACCGTGTGACATTCAATTCGTCTTGGAATATACCTTGGCTATGGTCTTGGCGGGGTTGGTCCGGAAAAAAGTAAACCAGTCAGCCAGTCATTCAATTAGTTACACAATGCTAATAGTTAGAAGTCATCCATTGAGAGAAGAGCATCCATCCATATCAGACCAGTGACAAGCACATCATGCAGGGCTCGGGGCAACATCGCGTGTTGAAGAGACAATATGTCGGACCATGAAATCGGAGGGGTGGATGATGTGATGCAACAGAGAGAGAGAGAGAGAAAAGAGAGGTTGTCGGCAAGCCCCTGCAGAAAGCGGCTGCGGCTCTTCATAAGCGACGGTTTAGCGGCTAACTTTAAAGACCGAGGAACCGCTGAGGCGGCTCTCGGGATCCATTTGTCACCAGAAATGGGACCCTGCCATGGGCTGCCATGCGGGCGGGTGGCAGTTGTGCTGCAGCTTCTGCAGCTTCTCGGGTGAGGGTGGCCTGTTTTTCCGTGTTAATGCAGTATACGCGATTGGTCAGGCAGGCATATGGCATGCTCTCCCCAGATCACTGGCGTTGAATCATGGAAAACAGAAGCGGGATATTCGCCCCAATCTTTGCCCCAAGACCGCCAACCATTGCACGGCAGGGACGCTAAGAGCGATCACGCCATCGCTCCTGGCCATGAGCAACTGCTGCCCAGCTAGTCTCGAGGCGTGAAGGGGAGGGGGGGAGAAAAAAATTATGCTAGAAGCCGAGCCAACTCCATCCATCCCACCTGCAGCAGACCCCTGGCACAGCATGGCGGGGCACACCTCGCGCGTCTAAGCAGCCATTGAAAAGAATTACTGAGCACATCTGATGCTGTAATCAACTAAAAGTGTTGACGGCAAGAGAATATCCACCTCCGGATCGGACTGAAGCAGCGAGCGCCCTGGCGAGTCAAACTTGGGTTTGGACGACAG
Source organism: Cryphonectria naterciae (assembly GCA_014850475.1). Classification (NCBI taxonomy): domain Eukaryota; kingdom Fungi; phylum Ascomycota; class Sordariomycetes; order Diaporthales; family Cryphonectriaceae; genus Cryphonectria; species Cryphonectria naterciae. The sequence continues at coordinate 134,948 of JACWST010000002.1, read as the reverse complement.
ATATATCCCTGGCCTGGGCCCAAATGTGGCCCAACTAGAGCTCTTCTCACGATGTCCTTCCTCTTCAAGGCCTTTGACACCTCAACTTCCCTCCGGCCGAAGGCCTCCGTACTAGATAATTATCCAGACCACATGGCATCCTCTCCCTTCCCTGGCATCCGGACGCCTGCTGAGGCTGGTACGTTGCTCCACTCCGTCTGCTTTTGGTCACCATCCACACCTCGTCGTTTCTGCTCTGTCCTGCGTCCCATGATATATATACACACATCAGAGAGAAGCTAGTAGGCTATACAGAGAGGATTGCTGACAATGCGCTGCCACAGTTGCCCGGATCGCATACCAGGCCAGCGATGTGATTGTCAGCGTACAGCCTTCTCTGGCTACCGACTCCGAGTTCTCGAGCCATCTCAAGAGATACCATGGCAGAAAGGAGAGAAGTTTGGTCGCCAAGAATGTCGAGTCTGTCCCAGAGGTGCGCCGTGGCCTAAACATCCCCTCGTCTTATACACATCATTGGTTGGGCCGGGGCTTTGTAGTCTGACCTACGTTATAGCTCCTCTCCGTGAGGCACAACGCCGACCCATTGCTCTCTGTCTTCGAGCCTGCTCGAAACGGCCTTCTGGTCTCCGTCACCACCTCCTCCAGGATATTACTCCCCTCGGTCGGCCACCTCTACAAGCTGGCCAGCTATCCTGTTGTCATCCACGTCGCCCTCCACCCTGACCAGTTCCCAGACTACTCCGCCATAACCTCGATCAGGAACTCAGGATGGTCGTTCTTGCAGTCCGAATCTATTCAGGAGGCCCAGGATATGGCCCTGACTGCCCATGCGCTGGCGGTCCGGTCAGGAAAGGGCGTCATACATTTCTTCAGCCCTTCAGCTTGCAAGGATGACAAGCCAATCGAGTACGAGGTGCCGAGTACCCTGCGCGAGGTGCTGAACATGGATCTGGTGCGGCGCCTGCAGAACTCCAACATCCCAGAGTCGGGCATCTATGCCGACGGCGGGCGGGTGGCCCTGGCTGAGGACCTAATCGACCTCGGCCCCGAGGCGACCTCACCCAAGTCCCCCAAGCTTAGTGGCCTGAGTGCGCCCGAGGTGGTCGACGGCAAGATCTCCTCGCAGGCATCTGAGAAGTCGAGCCAGCAGAGCGTCACGAGCAGCCCTCCTAGCGAGTCTTCTGCGACGACGATCGAGGCCCAGCCTGCGACGGTCACTTCCGAGCATATTTACAACTACGTCAACCTGATCTGGGCCCAGATTGAGAAGCTCTCAGGGCGGGAATACCACGTCTTTGAGTACTCGGGCTCTGCGACGGCTGAGACCTGCCTCTTCATTTTCGGATCCGATGCGGGCCTGTTTGGCGATGCGATCGACCAGGCACCCCCAACCGAGAGCTTCGCCAGCTGCGCCATTCTCACCCCACGGCTGTACAGGCCATGGCTGGGTGTCAAGCTGATTGATATTCTGCCAAGAACAGTAAAGAAGGTCGCCGTCTTGGAGCAAGTCTCGAAAAAGACGACCAAGTGGGGACCGCTCCTGATTGATGTCCTGACCTCCCTCAAGAGCGGAATGGGAGGCGTGGAGACCATTGTCGGGTATCAGCTTGGGTATCTCACCCATGAGACGGCCACGCAGGCTCTGCGCGGTATCTACCAGAACTTGGTTTCGGACAAGCCTATTCAGAACCTGGAGGTTGGCTCCCGACAAGGTCCGGAAGAGGCTTCCGAGTACGGGCTTGAGGTTCCCAAGCTTGAGACCGCCTACACCAAGATTCTGGATCAGCTCTTTGGATCAAGGGTGTTCCTCGCCAACTCACTCCAGTCCAACAATGCTGGGGTCTCCGCCACCATCTCTGCAAGCCCCGAGTACGGCTTCGGCTCTCTGCTGGCGCGCAAGGAGAGGCGTCGAAAGTTTGTTGCCGATGTGAAGGAGACTGCTGCTACGGGTACATTTCTGACGGAGAATCCCAAGCGAGCGCTTGCGCAATGGGCCTTGCACGCTGAGAACCCGGCCAAGGTCGAACAGGTCGCGGAAGAGGTCATTTCCACACTCGAGACGGATAACTCCTCTACATCTCGGAAGATCCTCACCAACAAGGCTTTCCTCCGCAAGGAGTCTTTGTGGCTGGTGGGCTCGGATGCGTGGGCGTACGATCTCGGCAATTCTGGTGTGCACCACGTTCTGGCCTCTGGCGAGAATGTCAACATGCTCATCATTGACTCGACTCCATATTCTGAGCGGGCAGTAGCTGATGCCGCCAGGAGGAAGAAGGATATTGGTCTTTATGCGATGAACTTTGGCAATGCCTACGTCGCGTCCGTAGCTGTGTACAGCTCGTACACACAGGTGTTGCAGGCCATGGACGAGGCCGACAAGTTCGATGGCCCATCCGTTGTTCTGGCATACCTTCCGTACAATGGCGAGCACGACTCGCCTCTGACAGTTCTCCAGGAGACCAAGCAGGCAGTTGATATCGGCTACTGGCCTCTGTACCGCTGGAACCCAAGTAATGAAAGGAAAGGCGAGCCGTCCTTCGCTTTGGACTCGGAGAGGATCAAGAAGGAGCTGAAGGAGTTCCTGGACAGGGACAATCACATGACCCAGCTCATGGCAAAGGAGCCCAAGTACGCTCCGGTCTTGTCCGAGGACTACGGTACCGAAATCCGCAAACAACAGAAGCGGAAGGCCAAGGATGCGTATGCTCAACTGCTGGAAGGCCTGCAAGGCGCACCTCTCATGATCTTGTTCGCGTCGGATGGCGGCAACGCGCAGTCACTCGCAAAGCGTCTGGGCAATCGTGGCAAGGCGAGAGGCCTGAAGACGACTGTCATGGCAATGGAAGACTACCCAGTTGAGGATCTGTCGACCGAGGAAAACATCGTCTTCATCACTTCTACTGCAGGCCAAGGAGAGTTCCCACAGAACGGACACGCGCTCTGGAACTCCATCAAGGACAGCACTGAGCTCGACCTGGCCACGACCAACTACTCCGTTTTTGCTCTCGGTGACAGTCACTACTGGCCGAGGAAGGAGGACAAGATCTACTACAACAAGCCTGGCAAGGACCTCGACAGGAAGTTGGCGGACTTTGGTGGCAAGCGTCTGGCAGAGATCGGACTTGGTGATGATCAGGACCCGGATGGCTACCAGACCGGGTACACTGAGTGGGAGCCGAAGATCTGGCAAGCTCTTGGCGTGGCAAATGTCGAGGGTCTCCCTGAGGAGCCCCCGCCATTGACAAACGAGGACATCAAGATCGCGTCCAACTACCTCCGCGGCACGATTGTTGAGGGACTCAATGATTCCACCACCGGAGCCATCTCGGCCGCAGATCAGCAGCTGACCAAGTTTCACGGTACCTACATGCAGGATGATAGAGATCTCCGGGACGAAAGAAAGGCACAGGGCTTAGAGCCAGCATATTCTTTCATGATTCGGTGTCGACTGCCAAGTGGTGTCTCCACGCCAAAGCAGTGGATTCAGATGGACGACATCAGCAACCAGCTCGGAAACGAGACCATGAAGTTGACGACACGGCAAACCTTCCAGTTCCACGGCGTCGTAAAGGGCAAGCTCAAGCCTGCCATGCAGGCCATCAACCGAGCTCTCATGACGACCATCGCCGCCTGCGGTGATGTGAACCGAAACGTCATGTGCAGCTCCCTGCCTACCCAGTCCAAGTTCCACGGCGAGGTGCACGAGTGCTCGAAGCGGATCAGCGATCACCTTCTGCCCTCGACCACCGCGTACCACGAGATCTGGTTGACGGACGACGACAACAAGAAGACTCAGATTGCTGGTGACGCCGTGCAAGACTTCGAGCCTCTGTATGGCCCCACTTACCTGCCTCGAAAGTTCAAGATCACCATCGCCGTTCCTCCCCACAACGATACCGACGTCTACGCCCACGACATTGGTCTGATCGCCATCAAGGGCGACGATGGCCACCTTGTCGGCTTCAATTTGATGGCCGGTGGTGGTATGGGTGCGACGCATAACAACAAGAAGACATATCCACAGACTGGCCGCATGCTGGGCTTTGTCAGCCGCGAGGAGGTGCACATTGCTTGCGAGAAGGTCATGCTGGTGCAGCGAGACCACGGAGACCGCAAGAACCGTAAGCACGCACGACTCAAGTACACTATCGACGACATGGGCGTGGAAGTCTTCAAGTCCAAGGTCGAGGACCTGTGGGGTAAGACCTTTGACAAACCCAAGCCGTTCAAGTTCGAGTCCAACGTCGACACTTTCGGCTGGCAGCGCGACGAGCTCGGTATGAACCACTTCACCCTCTTCATAGAGAACGGCCGTATCGAGGATACCCCCACCTTCCAGATGAAGACGGGCATGCGCGAGATCGCCAAGGTGCACAAGGGAGAGTTCCGCCTGACGGGCAACCAGCACGTTATCCTGAGCAATGTTGCCGATGAGGATCTCGACGACATGAAGGCCCTCCTGAAGAAGTACAAGCTCGACAACATCAAGTTCTCCGGCCTGCGCCTCAGCTCCTCTGCCTGCGTTGCCTTCCCGACCTGTGGTCTGGCCATGGCCGAGTCGGAGCGCTACCTTCCTGTGCTGATCTCCAAGCTTGAGGACTGCCTCGAGGAGAACGGCCTGCGGCAGGACTCCATCGTCATGCGCATGACAGGCTGCCCCAATGGCTGCGCACGTCCCTGGCTGGCTGAAGTGGCCTTCGTCGGAAAGGCATACGGCGCGTACAACATGTACCTCGGCGGCGGATACCACGGCCAGCGGCTAAACAAGCTGTACCGGTCCAGCATCAAGGAGGAGGAGATCCTAAGCATCATGAAGCCTCTTCTAAAGCAGTATGCCCTGGAGAGAGAGGAGGGTGAGAGGTTTGGAGATTTCTGTATCAGGACGGGTTACATCAAGGCGACGACCGATGGAACCAACTTCCATGCTGATGTGAGTATTCTCTAGCATGTTCTCTTGCTACTTGCCACTCACCAAATACCGAAACTGAATGCTGACTGCCCTTGTAATAGGTTGCCGAGGAAGATGACGATGAGGAGTGAAGCTTAGAGATTGCTAAGCGCTTGTGCTTGTAGCATACATACGGGCGGCTCAAATCATTTGGCGCGAAAGGGATTGATTGGTTTTAGGCAAACAAACAAAAAAGATGAGACGGAATTCCCAAAAACCAAAGAAGGAAAGCACGATTCCCACAAAATGTCGGTCCGCATTTCTGGCGTTTCAAAACTTTGACCGATCATCTTCTCTTTTATTTTTTGTATATAGCGCGAAAAACAAAATAGATTGCCTTTTTCTTCTTCTTTCTCTTATACTAAGTAATTTCTTGTTTGAAGAAAAGACACATTGCCATGTAGACGCGAAGCTGGAACGATGAGAAGTGAAAGCCTCTGCCATCACCACGCCTTGTAACCAGAGCTGTGGCCATAAGGTGAGGGAGGCATCACATTTTGGTGCCATCGAAGGCTGCCTTGCCTGGTCGGGTCCGAAAGTTGAGTGCAAACAATTGATGCTATTTAGTTTACATGATTCTACTGCTAGACTTGTGAGAACCTCCCCTCCTTTAACACCTATACCGTCACTATTCATGAGCCCTCGAGTCGTTTGTTTCCGGTGTGTATTTCCCAAAGCGTCAAGCGCTTGCCGTTTTGTCTCCATGTTGTTTACCAAGAGCCTCCCGCATTGTGTATCCTGACAGTCATGATATCCATCACGCCTTCAACCCGAACGATAAAGAAGAAGAAAAAACCAGTGATCCCAAATCCCAATGTGCAAAGAGCACGCCGTACCCATCGGCGTACTTCCGGTATCATAAAAAATGCTTCGAAGAAGAAGAAAAACCTGTCCTTGAAAACAGGCGCTGAGGAAAGACAACGATATATCTCGGCCTTTTCAATATCCTCTTACCGCCTGACACTACTTCCAACGCTGCTAAAGGTGTCAGAGATCCGACTGCCGACACCGCCCAGCCACTTTGGTATCTTCAAGCTGAGACGAACACGACCCTCGACGATCATATTGATCATGTTAATGATGGCAAAGATGCCTGAGCCGAGGGCACGGAAAGCTGCCAAGACAGCGACACTCCACAGGATGAATGCGAGGTAGATGTTGTTGCCGACGTCTCCGGTGCCATAGATCTCGCTAACCGCCATGGCCAGGACGCCGTTCGCAATCATCCAGGTGCTCACCATCCATGTCCTCACGGACTTGTAGTAGTCCTCCTGCAGCTGATTCTCGGATACAGACGAGCTGGGGACTTCGACGCGATCGCGCAGGTTACGCAGAGCCTCGTCGTACCCGGAATCAATGTCGAGCTGCTCTGAGGGCATCTCAAGCTCGACAGTAGAGCCCTTTCCGACGGCACCTCCCAGATCGGTTTTCATAACGTTGTCTCCCTTCGTTCCCCATGTGACATCGTGCGTATTGCAGAATGCATAGACTTGGAGCGTGCAGATGTATGAGGGCAGCATAATGAAGTATTGTAGAAGAGAGGTGAACATGTGCCATGGCTCGAAGTACAGGAACGACATGAAGAAGTAGAGGCCGAAGGTCGAGAGCACCGATAGAATCATGTTGGTCATGATGGAGTCGTCAAAATCAATGCCGTTGCTCTTCCGTATCTCGTAGACGACGATATAGATGCTTGCGAACAGTGTGTAAACCATAATGATCGCGTAGGTGATCATAGATCCCAGATACAACTTTCTGGCACCCTGCGGTCGATTTCCCAGCGACAGGATGAACTGAGTGCAGATGAGCAGCACCAGGACGTATTTGAGGAGGTAGAAGATATATTTGCCGAAGTTGTGTGGAAATGGGTCCACCGTCGCATCAGCAATGCCACCCGCCACGAAGTAGAAGGTCAGGAAGAAGTTGGCGAGCGAGAAGTATGTGAAGAGGAGCTGGATGAACTGGTAGAATGATTCGATGAGCAGTAGTGCCTTGCGGGCGACGGTGTGGTCTGTTGCCAGCAGCTGCTTGAAATGCACCAGCGAGTACACTGCTGCGAAAAATGCACCGTTCAACCATCTGCGGCGCTGCGAGACGAACTCGGGCACAGTATCTATCATATCCCCATTAGTATCAAGCCTCCATAGATTCGGTTCAGCTCAAGAGCCGTGTCCAGACTTACCAGGCACATCAGTTTCGCCAGTACAATTCTTCACATATTTCAGAACCCAGCTCTCGCCACGCTTAGCCACCAGTTCCCAGCAGAGGATTCGATCCTCAGCCAAATACATGTTCGCAGTAAAGACGTCGGCATGTTGTCCGTGTAGAACCTCACCCTTGAAGTACTGGCTGAGAGGGCCATGGCCAGTCTCATCGTTGAGGAGGGCATGATACCGATACGCACTGAGAGCGCCCGGCAACACGGTGATGTATCCGAAAACACTCTCCAGAGGCTTGTCCAAGATGTTTGACATCTTGTATTCGAAATTTTGCGAGGCCACAAGGGGGTTCAGGAGACTGGATCCCCACTTGCCCTTCATCGGCTTGATCTCGCCGCAAGCTCCAGCGACGTTGGAATCGGTGTCGAAGGCCTTCCAGAGGTGATACAGCGAGTTGCTGCCAGGCTTAGTGCCAACATCAAGAAGGATGCACACATTCGGGTTCAGGGCCTTGCCGAAGGCATTGAAGCACCAGCGGTGCGAGTTGAGCTTCTTTGCGTTCTTCTCCTTGAGGCAGAAGATCATCTGGCAGGGTACGATACCCTTCTCGGCTCCCTTGAACTTCAGGTCGGAGTCAAGCGAGACCTGGGTGGTGTACTCGTACACGTGTGCCTGAACGGCCCTCTGGTTAACGTAGTTCTTGGCGATACCATGCTGGTAGACACCCATGGCGGACAAGGCGTCAAGCGTTCGCGGGTGGATATTCTCTCGTCCGTCGGAGATGATAGAGACGACAATCTTCTGCCAGCCGTTCTCGCCCCAAGTCCTCGACTTGCTGCGGCTGCAGAAGTGAGCGATGTTCTTCATGACCGCGTGCATCGTTCTCGTGAAGCCGATCTCATCTTCGTTGTACATGGTGACGCAGATGAACAGCTCAGTCTCGCGTGTCGTCCTTCCGATGTTCTGGCGCAGCTTGTATCCCTTGTCGACGAAATCATCGGGGTCGCAGGTGACGGCCGTATATCGCATGTGGGTGAACTCGATCTCGTCTCTCCTCGGCAAGAAGCTGTACAGAATAGTGGGGATCTTGCACTCCAGTACAAGCTCACCATTGATGAGCTGGACTTCCTTCCGGCTCATCTGCGGAGCCCGCGCACCCCTACGCTCCTGTCTACCCGCAGGGGCAGGGCCGTAGTGCGCGAACTTCTCATTGAATGGGGTCTCGAGCTCATCATCGTTCAGTGTCTCCTGGGACTGAGACAAGTAAGACTCACGCCTCCTCTTCTCGCCCAAGTCAGGGGACTCAGGGCCGCTGCTGAAGAAGTCCTGGTCAACCTCAGTACCAAGTGGGATGGAGACTGTCGCATCGTCTGCGAAAGACCCTCGAGCTGAATCAGAGAACAGCGGCTTGGGAGGCAGAGGACGCCTAGGGCTGCCCCCGTATCTAGATGATGGGCTTCCGGGCCGGGGGCTGCCGTTGAGATCAGCCGGCTCGTATGTGGGAGAGACTGGCGACATCCTGTCGTAGGTAGACCGAGTAGGGCTATAAGACCCGTGACGACCGTCGTCGTCGTTGCGTCGAAACGGTACGTAGGTGGAGTCAGGCGGCGGCATGCTGGGGGGGTCAACAATCGAGGCGTGACGGGAGTGTGTAGAAAAGACCGAAGGTTGGTATGACCCTCGCGCGTGATGGCTACTAGAAACATGTGTGTGTGAGCGTCTGCTATAGGCTGCTGGTAAAGATAGCGGAAGGACAGGAGGCTCGCTGTTGGACTTCCTCAGCGATTCTCTGCGGGGGGAGATGCCCTCCGGAATGACGGGCAGTGTCGACAGGACCTCTTCCTGCCAGACGTGGTCGGGCTTGGTCTTCTTCTGCAGCTTGACTGTTGAGGACCTCGCGGGCACCTTGGTCCCCGTGCCAGCCTCAGCAGCAGCTGGCGTGCGCCGTGGTGGTGACTCCACGGCGTGGTTCTCAGGCACGAACTTGACTGTGGGGCCTGTAGTCTTCTCGGATGGACTGGAACTGATGCCCTGGCCCTTGGCCTCCTCCTGCTTCTTGCTGGGGGAGGCGGCGAGATGCTCTGGAGTACGACTGCTTGCCTTGGGAGAGCGCTTGATCCCGGCTGCTGGTAAAGAAAGAGGGGCTGGGTGAAGAAGTTGTTGCGATACATACGGTCGAGTCGGTGACATATCCTCGTCCATTGACGTGAGCAATCTGACAGCGGCTGCGGTGTTGCCCTGACCGAGACCCAGATCTTCTTGGTCGTCGTCGCCGTAGTAGGAGTGACCGTAGTCTGGAGGTCGGGACGGGGTCGTGGGACGATCCATATTGACCAGCTGGGGGAGTAAGTAGTAGTGTGGCTCTGGAATGTCTGACGGGTGTGGAAAAAATGAAGGGTTTCCCAGGTGACGAGCGCTGGACCTCGACCTGGCTGGGTATTCACACAAACGCAAACAGGTCAGGAGGATGGATGAATGAGAGAGGGATGAACGAATGTGGCTCTGCTTGGTGTCTGCTGCTTGAGGTGAGGGGCGTTCCTGGTGAATAATTAAGAGGTTGGGAATGAAAATCTCTCGATTTGGCCTCCCAGAATATTCTGGAGGGAAAGAAAGGGCTGGGGTTGGTAACTACTGAATGGACCTTCCCAGATCAAGACCAGGAACAGGATCAGAGAACAGAATACGGATCAGGTTCAGGCACACGGTCAAACAACGAACAGCAACGGCGACGGTGCATGGGAGAATGCACGTCAAAGTATAGGCTGGAGTGTGGATACTTGACTCCCCAAGACGTGCTTTCGCGCCTTGGACCAGGCCGCAGTGAAGGAGACCGTCGAGGGAGAGGGCGTCCTGTCTGCTGTTTGGGCTGTTCGTACGGGGTATCCACAGCAACGCGACGATAAGATAAGCTTTTTAGGGTGGCTGGAATGACGCACCCCAGCCCACCTCAATCCATCCTGGCACAACTCACCCGCCAACCGCCAATCACCGCTATTGTAGCGGTGGGGGCCCCCCTGAGCCGACGACCTTATAATATGGAGACCCTAGGCGCCTCATCCACATTGTATTGCCCAAATTGGAAAATGGGAGGCTGGAGGACATCAACAAAGACCCGGGGAATTTAGTGGCCCTGGGGACCCCCTCGACGATGCAGCGGGTACGTGGTGGACAAGATGCCACGCACCTACAGCACGCATTTTTTTTCTTTCTTTCTCTTTCTTTCGATGTCCTGGAGATGCAGTAGTCAAGTGGGAGGTAATATGTAAAAGTATTGCAACTCGGAGCCAACAAGTCTTCTCGAGGACTTCTCGGACCCGCCTCGGGCTGACAACGAAATAGCTCCTGGCCTAAGTGACTTCCGAGTCTTACCACTCGCAAGGCTGAAACCGAAGCGAATCTTTGGGAATTTAGAAGCCTCGTCGCGCCAATGGCTGCATGCCCTCCATGAACGAGGTTGCCCTTGTTTGTTGGACTCGGGCGCGGCTACTGGTGGGACGGGATCCATACTATGTACACGCAATCGCAGTGAGGCGGCTTGTCGTGCGCCTCATAACACCGAAAGAAGAAGAAGAAAAGGAAAGGAAGAAAATTCGGAATCAAAATCATTCTCTTCGTATCCGAAGGTCCCGGCCGCTCAATGCATTATACCGAACCAAAAGTATCTACGACCTGGAACCGACCTACATACAATCTTGTGTGTGTGGCGTGGTCTCGGACACGATTTGTCCCCGCCACACTTCGCCTGCCTTAGCTGGAGCACAAAAAATTCATAGGACGACGAAAAGTCCTCGAGCCGGCTTGGACATGGAACAATCGAGAGAGAGAGCTCACAGAGTCCTCAGAGTCGGTTGCCCAGTACCCAGGAAGCAAGTCCAAATCGATTGTCTCACCCTGACACGCACGGCTCGCGCGGAACGACCTGTGTGTGGCTAATCGCGGACAGTCGAAACTCGTAGCTGCAGCTGAAGCCCGGCGCCGATTGAGTAATCCTCGTGTTTTTCTTTTTCTTCTTTTTCTTCTTCTTTCTTTTCTCCCCCCCCCCCCTCCTCTTGGGTTGATATTAATATCTCTCACGCAATCACTAGTCATATTGGTAGAGTTTACTTAGGCCCAAGGGCAGAAGTTAGACGGGTTTCCCTTTGAGAAATCATAGAAACGTCGGACGTATATGACCCCCAAAACAAAATGAACTTGGCAATGCCTCGAGTCGTGAGGTAGTGGTTTGGTTATAAATATGTAGTTTCTGCCGCACGATAATGATCTACTCCCATCAGATAGCCCAGATCTCGTTCCACCGCCTAGAGTCCGTCCTCAACGGACCATCAAGGCGGCCGAATCGTGCAGGCAGCTCGGAGTTCGCCTCAGGCAGACACAACCACTCCCGCACGGCGTCAGGCACTTCCTCCTTGATATGGCTGATGCAGATCAGGGCCTGCTGGTCTGACAAGCCAGTCACCTTGACGTTGCCAGCCCTGGCCTGGTCGCTATCAATCACCACAGCCTCCGTCGTGGTGTTGGAGCCCCCGCCGCTGGTAACCTCCCCTGTGCTCGCTGTATATCTCTTGGCCTCGCCCTCGGCGAGGAAAAGCATGCACTTATCCCTGACAGCCTCGTCCATGCCGCTGAAGGCCTCGTCGAGGACGACGACGTCCGGGTTCTTGATCATGGACCGGATGAAGAGCAGGACCCGCTGTGCGCTGAAGGAAAGCTCGCCAAAGATGTAGCTGCTCGCCCAGGACAGACCAGATGGCACCTCGCTGTTGTGCGAGGGGTTCAGCTCTGGTTCGAACCAGTGCAGACACGCGTCAACCTTGGCGCGGGCCTCGTCGCTCAACTTGGGCTTCAGCAAGAACGTGTCGGCCCAGGCGTTCTCGATGACCTGCCGGATGGTCAGGCTTCGGGGCATGTGCTGGTGTACCTCCGGGCTGGAGTGCCCAATCCGTGACTGGATGTCCCAGAAGGTGAGTGGCAGCTGTCCAGAGCCGGGCTCCGGCAGTCGACTGCGGCCGAACAGCTTGATCGGTAGGGAGTATGTCTGAGGGTGGTCTGAGCAGAGGAGCGATACGATGGTCGTCTTTCCTGAGCCGTTGGGCCCAAAGACACCCCACCGCTCTCCTCTCCTCACCGTCCACGACAGCCCCTTGACAGACTGTCCGCCCTTCTCTTCCGTCCAGTTGCCCAGTGCGACCTTACTGCCATAGCGCACCTGACAGCCCTCCATCTCAACCATGGGCTCTCCCAGCGACTTGGGCCTCCGCTCGTGCTCTGGCTTGGGCACAGTCGCGCCAGCAAATGTCTCTCCTTCCTCGCCTAAACCAGCCCCTCTGATCCCGCCCTCTGTCAATGTCCTTCCCATCTCTCTGAATGCTCTCACGGGCATCGCCTCATCTTCCGCCAGCGCACCATTCCTCACCCCCGTCAGGTACTTTCTCAACCCCTCCATAACGGCCTCCCTCTCTCCCATCGCTCCCACCTGGCAATCATTCCGCAGATATACCAAATGCGTGACCCACTCCGGCAAGGGGTCCTGTGGCCGCGCACTGAGCACTAGCCTCGGGGCAGCCTTCTCAGCCATGCCCTTCAGCAGCGGGCTGATAGAAGCCACGGTAGGCGGGTCGAGGCCCATGAAGGGCTCATCCAGAAGAAGTACCTCGGGGCTCGTCAGCAGTGCGCGCGCGATGCGGGCCCTCCGGCCCTGTCCGTTGGAGAGAAACGCCACCGGCAGGTCAAGCAGGGGCCGCAGCCGCAGGTCTGTCACGACGCGGTCCATCAGGCCCGCGCTGATGCCGTCATCCTCGCCGGGGAGGCGGAAGGGGTTCAGCTGGGTGTTGCCGAGGAGGAAGTTCCTGAGGGAGAAGTCGGTGCTCTCACGCCGGGACTCATATCTGGCGGACAGGTATGCAGACGTTGCCGGGCCCAGCCCGCCGCCGGAGCGCTCAGCGTCGAAGCCCACATACTGGATCGCCTTGTTCGCGGCCTTGAGACGGTGCGGGACGTCCTCTGTGGCCAGGTAAGGGTAGGTCCGTGCCGTAGGAGGGATGCAGAGGTGCTGGCCCCTCAAGACCTGAAGGAAGGTCGTCTTTCCTGAGAGGGACGGGCCGACCACACACCAGCGGTCTCTGGACTGGGGGTCTGACGGGAGCTCAAAGGTGAGGTCTGAGAAGAAGGGCGGGTTGGGGTGTGCTACCTGCGCCGAGGGGTGGTGCCGGTAGAACGTGCCATTGCTGATGCGTACTATTGGTGGCCGCACTGGAATAGGCTTCATGATAGCTGAGGGTTTTGAAGATCTAAAGCCATGCTCAGTCGAGAAAGAAAAGGAGAAGGAAAGGAAAAAAGAATTGGCTGATTATTGTGGTGGTGGCTTCAAGCAAAGGCGTGAGGTGGTTACTCACTACTATGTCTGTACTACGTGACTTAGTATGCGCGCGGTCATAGCACCGGGGATAAGACACACCCACCCCACCTGTAAAGTAGCCAAGCTGCCAAGGTAGAAGGCAGGCAAGGCCTGGTCCGTGCCCACTTGCCCAGCGCGCCCAGGTAGCATTACATCCACGCAGCTCTTGGCAGCCTGCGGCTCGACTTGTTGCTAAGCTTCCACACACGCAAGACAAGACAGACGACATCCACCTTCCCGCCCTTCCACAACCACCATACCAAAGAAGCTCTTCCATCAACCCCTTTTCTTTCTTGTTGAAAAGACGAGCCAGACCCACGAAGGAGTCCATACCAAACCAAAAAGACTACTCATCCCCCCCAAACGACATCCGCCACAAGCCGCCCAAGATGGTAAGCACGCACTCTTCGTTAAACCGCCCAACCTACCTACTCTCCTCCTCCTCCTCCTCCTCCTCCTCCTCCTCCACCACCACCACCATCACCAAAAGCTGACCTAATCACCTCAGTCCCTCCGCATCGTCCCCTCCGACGCCCACTCCTCCACCTACTCCCACATCCGCCCCTCGGCCCACGGCGCTCCCTCGGCCCCAGGCCTCCACGACACCCTCCGCGCCGGCGTAGGCCCAGACCCCTTCGTCCAGACCTACACCTCCACGACCCCCAGCTCCGCCCACCCCCTCGAGGCGCGCCTCAAGCAGTGGGAGACCACACAGGAGAGCCTGCGCATGGAGTCCCTCCGGCGGACGTTTGGCGTCGCGGAGCCCATCCGCCGCGGCATGGAGCTCAAGATCACCAGGGAGGGCCAGTGGCGGCCGCTCGCCCTGGGCGGGGGCGGCGCCGGGAGCGTGCACGAGGATATACTCAAGGGGCGGGAGGCCACCGTGGACTGGGAGGATATCTTCACCGGTGAGGAGCAGACGGGTGTTGTTGGCGTGCACGAGGAGATGGAGAGGAAGTTGAAGATCTGAGGCACGATGCAGTGGGCGTGATTCTGATAGTGTGACGGAGGAAGGGGTGAGTCGGACCTCTACGGTCACGAAGGGTGCGTGGGGATTTCAGGAAGCGAGTCTCATCCGGAGGCTCTGTACGACTACGACTACGGTGCATAGAAGAATATCAGCATAGACACCATAGAGAGTGGAGGCCAAGCGACACCACACTATGATCTCCCTTGTGGCTGGTACCATTCTCTGGTCGGCACTACAAATAACAAATGATCACAAAGACCATAATCCAAGTATATGAACTTCCAAGGATCGAATTCCTACCCACAATATGGACATGTGTGCTCCACTCGTCTGCGTACTGCTGTCGACAGTGGGAGAAGATAGCAACGAGCCCAGCAAAACCCTCAAAATTACCAATGATTTGCGCCAACAATAAGACCCATACCCGCCTCCTGGCCACTAAAAAATAGTAAAGATTGAGCCCTAAACACCGCTGAGAGCAGCCTCTTCTTCCCAAATGATGCCTCCGACAAAATTGAAGAAAGAGAGCAAAAAAAAAAGGGGGGGGGGGGGGGGGAGGCGAAGACACACACAGTGGCTGCTGCGCGCTGGCAACGGCATAGA
>JACWST010000002.1:89466-119864 GCA_014850475.1 Cryphonectria naterciae | reverse complement strand
TGGACATCCTTGGGCGACTACCACTGACGGATTGACTTCTTTACCTTTATCGATGTATCCAGCATAAAATAAATAAAAGAAAAAAAAAAAAAGGGGGGGGGGGGGTGAGGGAAAGGGCAAACAAAATGCAATCCGAGGCATGTATAAGTATATATGTGTAAGAGAAAGAGGGCCGTCGGATCCATGGGTGTGTCGATATCGATGAGGTTATCAGCTCCTCGGCTGTGCAGTTCCAGGACAGCCGGATCAGTGTTGCCGGTGATGTCTCTCAGGACTCCACGGCTTCCAGGTAAATAGCGCGGTACTATTCATGCTCTCCATGATGCACGAACTCGTCCGAGTCTTGGTGGAGAGTGTGGTGGGTGGGTGGAAGGTGAGGGAGCCCGATATCAGAGACGTGTCTTGGAACAGGCGCCAAAATAAAATAAAAAAACCAACAAAAAAAGAAAGCATGGGTGCTGGTGTTCTTATAATATAACACAGCATCCTGATCCGCCCTCGCTGTTCCTGCCTCCTCCGCTGCTGCTTTTGCCTTTACCGGCCTCGTCCTCCTCCAGCATCTCGGCCGGTTTGACAGACATGTGGACGACGTTGGGAGCTTCAGCGCTGAAGCGGTATTCTGTCATGGAGTGGTCAACTGTTAGCCTCTTCTTCATGCCGCTGGACAGAGTCTAATGTGAACTAAAAGACGTGCGAGGGGATGGACCGCTTACTCTTAAGCGGCTCCTTATCGTCGAGCAGTTTTCCAAAGTGAATCAGTCGTATACTGCTCGGGCTGGCCGGCTTGCCATCCCACTCCTCGCGCCACTCCCGCAATATCAGCTCCTTGAGCTTGTACACGCTGATGCTGAACGGGTCCTTCTTGCCATTCTCTGTCATCTCGGGCACGTCGACGTTGCGCTTCGTCAGGTATCTGTCATCGATCTTGTACGGATGCCTCGCTCCGGTGGGCAAGAGCAGGGTGATGTTACATGCGGGCCCTTCGGCAGGATTGACAGGCGCGACGGGTCCTGGCGAGTCGGCAGCGCCTATCGACAGCGAGTCGGTCCGCTCCTGGCGGTTGGCCGATGCCGCGACCTCCTTGCCCTTGGAGGAGGGCGCCTCGGTGTCGTGTGCCTCAGGTGCATCGTCCTTGGCCGGGACTGAGGGCTGTGGGGAATCCATCTTCTTCATCTCAACGGCGTCCTTGTTCTCCGCCGGGCCGCCCTGGC
This sequence comes from Cryphonectria naterciae, assembly GCA_014850475.1. NCBI lineage: Eukaryota > Fungi > Ascomycota > Sordariomycetes > Diaporthales > Cryphonectriaceae > Cryphonectria > Cryphonectria naterciae. Next base: position 118,653 of record JACWST010000002.1, on the reverse strand, counting down.
CGCCTTGACCACCGCTCATCACGGTCTGCTCTGTATCGGCCATGGCTGAAGTGTGTGAAAGGGTGGTGGTGGTGGTACGACCCGGGAGGTGGACGGGCGGGATTGGCGGAAATAAAAGGAGCCTACGAGATGCCGGACTATGTCATATGCGAAGGGGGCTCGAGATTGGCAGACAAGACAAAGAAGGGAGTCCTGATCGCGAGGAGGGACCAGTCGTGACGGATGGAGATGTCGTCGTGGTTGGCAGGAGGAAATTCGAAACAGGGATGGATAGTGCAGGTAACACCGCTCCACACAGGCGCGCGCAGTCGCTTTGAGAGGGGGGTTAGAGAGCAGGCCAGACCAGGCCAGACAGACCTCAAACAAGGTGAAAAGAGCAAAGTCCGTATAGGATGGGCAGAAGCTGAAAGAGTCGTCGCCGGGACGGGGTGATTCGTCCTGCAAGTCGGGATGGAATGGGATCCAACGAGATGGTCGATGGATGAATTGATTGATTGTGACTGAGCAGCGAGATTTCTGAATTCGACGGAGGGACGGTACGGGTGTTGGTGTAATTGAGAACGGATACAAGCCTAGAATGAGGAGTGGTGACCCGGCTCTCCAAGGTTGGATGGGAGTCTGGCTGCCACAGGCCGTCCGTACTGGCGACAGGAGGAGTGTCCGGGAAATAGCGAGCCCAGGTGGGGACACTTTTGGGGGGGATGGCGGAGGGGAGGGGGTCCCTGGTCAACTCAGGCTTGTAGTACTGTGTGTGTACTGTGAAAAAGGTCTGGCCCACGACTCATGTAGGGCGTTGATGGACCAGTGATGTACTGCACTGCACTGTACTGTATTATTGGCAGGAGAAAACAAAAAGACGTCCTCTCTCTCCTGCCAAAAGATATCTGACAGAGGAACAAGAAAGAGATAATGGTTAAACTGTCCTATCTCTGGGGTTTTCTTTTTTAGCTCTTGGCAAGCAGCAGCAAGTCGCTATAGGATGTTACTGTATAGACAAGGTCGGAGTCTCCCCCTAGTCCCTGTTCTCAGTCTGGGACCTGCTTGGAATAGAGACTCGATTAGCTGCATCGGATCAAAGCTCTCAGACACTCGGATCTGGCGGGTTTGCCAGTCACCCAGGCCAAGGTGCAGATGAGCTGCAGAGGACGGGGCTGGGGGGGAAGAAATAGTGACGACACCCCGTTTCCAGTTTTGTCATACCCCTACGGCACAGGATGGTCTGGCCCTCAGGTTAGTTGTCCGGCTACTATGGTGCTATAGACTTTATCGTTGCTGCTACTTTTCTAGCACCGCTATCCCATGCTCTTATCCTCCCATCCTCCCATCCGGTAATCTGGTAACGGAAGACTGCTAGGCTTGATCCGGGGAAGTTTCACACTACGGAGTAAGCTACAAGGAGGCATTGCTAGGGAATTCAGGATCTCTTGCAGGGCTCAAATCTCACTCAAGGTTTGTGCATCATCATAGACCCTTGTGGATGTACTGGAGTGGCAAACAAATATGGATGACAAAGTGGTTTGTCTTGTTGTGATGGTGGAGAGGGAAGGTTTGTGAGGCAGGCACAAGGTCTCAAACACAGAATTTAATCTTGGCTAGATCTACTGTACTTGTAATGTAGCGTCCCTCTACTTAGTATTCAGTGCCTGTCACCTAATGTGTCCGAGTAACAGTACCTGCCCTATTGCCCACACGCTCAACGGATCGAGCCGTGCAAGTGGGTTTTCTGAACGCGGCTGATGCGGGAAAGGGCCATCCTGGTCCCACCTCAGCGCCCCTAGTCTTAGTTCCCCATACGCTGGGGGCCTCCGTTGCAGGTCCTTTCTCAAGCTTCAGCCTATAAAAGCATTTCAACAATAATCCATATGGCAATGCCCTGTCATCATACAAAACAACCCTATGTGTGAACCAGCTCTGTGTATGGATGATCCAAGAGTTCTTTTGACAATCACCAGGCTCGTTTCTCTATGCAGCATGGAGCCTCTCCAAGGGCGAGTCCTTGGCCTCATCTTTCATGTTCACCTGGGATGCACCCGAAGGTTGCCACCCAGAAACTCGGTGACACATACTGTGCATTGCCCTTCCTAAGCTCCCCTTTCTCTCTCATGACACAAACATCTTGGATGGATGATTTTGGATGATTCACTGTATCAATACGTGTCTTTGTATGCACAATAGCAGGTTTTGCAGGTACAAGCTGTCCTGTTTCCTACCTTGTTTCGAGCTGTACAAGTTTTCAGACTCTTCTTCCAGATGTCCAAGTTCAACATCTTGACACAGCTTCTGTTGATCAAAGTTGATTCTCTCGGCTGAGAAAAAGCATAGAAGAACAGGGTGTTAATTGTGGAAAATATTTTTCCAGAATGTCTCTTGAAGACCTAGATTGTGCTGCCTGCATCTGATTTTCCAGTGTACTACAAGGTCCTTTTCTTTGAGCACATGGCCTCAAATACTGGGATCTGGTTCACATGGAGACTGTGCTGTCATTGCTTTCTGGCAACCACTATTTGTTCCTAACAAAGGAAGCGGGGGGTGGGCAGCTCCAGCAAAGGAGTGTGGTTGGCAATATGGACAAGTCACTCAGCCTTGCAAGGCAAGGTGTGCTTGGCTGTTCTCTCATACTAGCAGCATGGAGGTGTTTAGCAGTGGCATACACCACATATCTGATCATCCATAGATACTGCCAAGAGGAGGGGCCCTGCAGAAGTCTCTGTAGAATCAGGATGATAGGTGAGATGTTGTGTCTGACAGAGGCAGTCCTGCTGGACGCAAGGGCAATAAGGGGTACTGGTCACAACAGGTAGCTGTGCTATCAGAGGAAGGGGTTGTTTTCCTCCATGGTCATGGACTGCAGGTCCAAGCAACTCTGGTCGAAGGAAATGTGCCAATCAATCTGATAATGATATGGCACCCATAAAGAGGGGATAATTGATATGGCAGCATCTTGTGAGACCTCGGGAGATGCTGTCCTTTGATGGCGGTGCTGTGAGCAGGTCAGGGTGATAGCAGCACGCATGCATACAACGGGAAGGCCCAAGATCACAGCAACAAGGAAATTTCATCCCATCTCCCAGTTCCTGTTGTTTGGCTGGCAAAGTTCCTGGGTGAAGGTCTTGCTGATTGCTAGCGCCTCTCTCCTGGGCCTGCATGTGGTGATTTCGAGGGGCATTATTTTGACGCGACTTGACGCGACCTGTGCCAACACTATCTCCCCTCTCCACCTCTCCTCCATCTTTTTCTCTGTCGACGGTTCTTCCCAATCCACCCATCTCCTGCAAACCACCTTGCAGTCCATTCAATCAGCCACTGTGAGGAAGCGTCGATCATCCAACAGCCAATACACCTGAACTCATCACAAGATCAATTCGAACAACATCATCATGATGCTCATCCACTTTCTTGTCAGCCTCATGCTGGCTGTCTCTGGCGTCTTCAGCCAGGCTGCTGCCAACATGGCCAACAAGGGTGTTACCAGCCAGACCACCTCTGGTGAGGGATGTAAGTGGAACTACACTGGTGCACAGAATCTCAAAAGTGATGCGTACTGACACTGATGGACAGCTATCCTGCCCACTGGTACTATCGCTGCTGATGTTGTTGGTGGCATCAATGCCATCTTGTCCAACTCTACTGGTAGTATGTATATCAAGCCTGCAAAATATCTTCATGTTGACCTCCTTGCCTAACGCTATGTACTAGACCGCTCTCTGGTTTTCGCTCAGACCTACAATGCCTCTGCTGTCAAGAATGCCTCCACTGCCACCGGTGACACCACATCCAGCGCGATCACCACCTCCTGGACTCCTGTCACCATGGTCTGTAAGTACTTCTTCGTCTACCTAGCCTACTACATCTTGTTGCGCACCTTGACCGATTGGACTGCCCAACTGACCTGCTTGGTCAGACACCACTGTCGAGACATTCGTCTACAAACCCATCACTCGCAGCGGTAAGTAGACCTCCAGCTTCTTGTACCCAGGAGGTGGGGAACCAGCATTGTTGATACTGATGCTTGTCTACAGAGGTTGTCACAGTTCTGTCCACTTTTTACACCACCATCGTTACCACGAAGGGTGACCCCTCTCCCACTGAGACAGTCAGCTATGTTGCCATCATCTCATACTCTACTGAGTCCATGTACACAACATCCTGGCTGGCACCTCCCACTGAGATCGACGCTACAGAGACCTACACACGCACGACTACTTCAGAAGAGATTGTGGCGCCCACTGATGTGACATACTTTTTCACCTCGGTCCCACGCTCTCCTCTCGCAACCACCCCTCGTGCTCCTCTTGTCAAGCGTAGCCTCACTTGGCGATTTGTGGACGGCAACATCACCAGCTTCGTCCCTTTCAGCAGCCATGCAGTTTACAGCAAGGAGGTCGCCACTGGCAGCACTGTCAGCCCTGTCACCACCTTGACCCTGGATTACATCCCTGCTGCCCAGTCTGGCTCTGGAGTCCCTGACAACAACAGCATGCCCACGGGTCTGGTCACTGTCACAGAGAACGAGTCTCTGCCTTTGGTGACGACAATCGTGTCTCCAGCCACGCTGATCCCTCCCTATACCAACACCACATGCTCGATGGACATCACATCCTCTGTGAACACCAGTTCCTTCTCTATGGATATGGGCACCTCCTCCATGGGTATCACATCGGGTGACAATGCCGTCTCAGTTCAAGCTGTCACCACAGGCTCAGACGATACTACTAGGGTGGACCGCTCTTCCAGCTGCCTGGGCCTTACGACTACCATCATTGTCCCAAAGCCCTTTCCCACCACAGTCACCATGAGTGACCACACCGTCATCCACACCCAGAACGTGACGGTCACCCACAGCGTGACTGTCACCATGAACCCTGGCACCGCTGCCCCCGACACAACCGACCCCGCCAGCACTGCCGTGCCCGACTCGACCCAGGGCTCCGGCCAGAGCGGCGGCGCTGGCGGTCTCCGCACCAGCATCCTCCTCACCATCCTCCTAGCCATGCTCATCTATGTCGCCATCGTCTAGACCCAGAAACCCCCTAGTCGTCTCTTTGCATCATGCATCATGCATCATTGTGTTTTTTCCCCCTCGGTGTTCAAAACATAGACGGCGTTTCAAAAGGGGTGGGGGCGTCAAGATGGGTAACTGGCTCGATGTCGGTAGGCTGGAGTTAGGAGATCAAAGGAAAATTGGGAGGGGAAAGCGCTTTTTCTCTCCCCCCCAACTGACATACTCAGAAATGAGTTTTATGATTTGCGTTTGTTTTTGTTTTTGAGGCATGGGGGGGTTATGCCCTTTTGAAGTTCTGCTCTGGTTATTGGGCGACTCCTCTCTTCGAGGCTAGTTATTCCATAGGACAGTACAATGAAAATTGATTTTCCAAAAATGGAATAAATGACATGGTATTGTGATGTGACTGTGAGAGTGCTCTTGAAACATTTCCTCCTGAAGATAGGAGGCGCCGAGGGGGGAAGGGGGGTTGGTCTGTGGGTATAGTATGGTTGGTCTGAATTATTCCATCTAGGCTATCATCATGCCGTTTATTATCGGTCACAGATCCGGAAAACTGAATAGACAAGAGCACCCCATCTCAACCTTCCCCATCTGAGGATGGACGGACAATAAGCGGACAGACAAAAAGTCGCCCAGCGCATTATGAAAAGAACCAGAGAAAATGGAGGACAGACTAGTCAACACGACAAGCCATGCGATAGATTCAAATATAATTACTAGGCATCGTCCTCTCTCTCATGCATCCTCGCTTTTTATTTATACACATTACCTTCCAAGTTTGCACCCTGTCCGCCATACACAGCCCATCGATCGTCGAGGCCACGCCCCCCCCCCCCTTTTTCCTCTCTCTTAAAACATCAACAAATCCCCATTAGAGCCGACGCCCTGCGCAGGCTGGAACACCTGCTGCGGCGCGTATTGATTCACCACATACCCAGCCTCGTGGCCCGACCCTCCACCGAAAGCGTCACCTTCGGCATCCTGGATCCGCATTGCTTGCATCTGCTGGCTGCCGATCCCCGCAAAGTATGCATCCGCATCATTGACCGCCTGCGCGAGATTGCCGTTGCCATCTGCCGCGGCACTAGGCGCAAACATGCGCGGGTCCACATCAGTAGGCTGCCCGCCCTGGCCAAACTGGCTGAGTGTCTTATTCGTATCGAAGCCGGCCATAGGGGCCTGGCCGTCGACAATGTAGCTTCTCTGCAGCGCAGGTGACTCCACCAGGCGCCGAGGGCGGGCGTTGCGGAAAACAGTCTGCACGGGCTTGAGGTAGACGGTCGCAAGCGTGCCTACGTTGAGACACATCTCCTCCAGGGTCTGCGGGTCGAGTCGTTCGGATTCAGCGGTGATTGGAGGTTTCTCGCCCATGACGACCTGCTTGGCGGTGTTCATGTCGGTGGACAGGAGGCGCCAATACATGTAGGCGCGGTCGCGTAGGTCGGGGTTGTCGGTCTCCTCGGTGGCCCACTTCAGGACCTTGGGCACCAGCTCTTGACCTTTGGTCGGTCTCTGGATGAAGAGCTTGACGGTGGCGGTGAGCAGGGCGAGCTGCACCTCGACCGGCTCTTCTGAGAAGGAGAACAGGAAGTCTTCTAGCAACACATCGCTATTCTCGATGCGGCTTGCGTACTGCCCAATGACCCAGACCATGGCAGCTTTGGCCTCGGGCTCATCCAGGCTGTCCAGATGCTCGCAGAGTGTTCCGATGATGGACTCGTATTGGTTGGGGTATTTTCTGAAGATGTTGCGAATGACAACCGTCGCCTCCTGTACAATGTATGTCACCTTGGTGGCGACAAGTTCCAAAAGAAGGTTGATACACCTCCTCGCCCCTGGCTCGATCTTGATGGCAAGCTTGCCGATGGCGCGGACGGCCTTGCGCACAAAGTGCACATCGATCTCGGTCGCATATTCCCGCAGTTCCGTCAACACCTCGTCGATGTTGTTCTCATTTGCGAGCATGAAGATCAACTCCAGCTTGGTGACCTTGACGTAGATAGGGTCGTTATACTTGCAGAAGAACACGCGAATGTCATTTCTCAGCACGTCGGGGCGTCGCTGTAGCATGAGCAGCGCATTTCGCAGGGCGAGGTACTGCACCTCGGGTCCCTTGGCAAGCAGAGTGACCAGAGGCGGAGAGAGCTTCCGACAGAGTGCTGCAATCTGCTTCTCCTCGGCCATGTAGTTCATGAGGTAAAGGATGACGCGAATGCAGGTTAATACCACGGCGGAGTTGGAGTGAGAAAGCCGGGGCGAAATGCGCTCCGCCAGCAGGTGTGCCTCCCCCGTCTCCTGAGGCACGTAGGACATGAGGGCCTCTAATATGTACGTTTGGCCCCATCTGTTTGTTGCCAAAGTCAGTGGAAAAAGAACGTCAATACTCATCTGGGTGGGGACATGGGAAACGTACTCCGAGCAGTCGGGAAGAATGGCCACCATCTTGGACGCATTGGAGTAGTCGATGGTGAGCTTGATGGCGTCGCTCCTTTCCCATATATCCATCAAGCTTGCCAGGGCACTTGCGACAACTGTGGGGTTGTCATCCCTCAGCAGCGAGTTGAGCCTGTCGATGAGGTCGGACCGCTCGACCATGTGCCTGTCGTGGTCGTAGAGCTTCGCAACACAGAATGCTGCCGTCTTGCGCACGTACGGGTCAAGGTCTTGCAAGAGCCGCTTCACAAGTGGGACCGTTGCCCCGACGAACTCCCGAACGTGAATGTACGACATTGTGCGGAGGGCGAGCGCTCGAACGAGGGGGTTGGCATCTTCCATGTCCTGCAACAGCGTCAGCCGGGCACGCGTGACCCACAGCCGTCCACCAGACTTGTACGCACATGTTCGAGTACGGGTATCGCCTTGACGGCGATCTCTGTCCTTATCCTCGCGTAGTTCACCAAGAACAGGAAGCACCTAGCGCAGCCACTGTCAGCCTTCCCTGTCTCGTCTGTCGGCATCCTCAAAAGTTCCCTAGCTCTTACATCTTCTTGATCTCCAGGCTCGGTATGTTCATGCAGCCGATGATGTCGGGGAATAGGGCGACCATATCGTTATTGCTCATGGTCATGTTGGCGACGATTTTCTTGAGGGCGACCTTCTTGACAGAGTGGTTCTTGTCCTTCTTCCCGCCGCTGTTCAGCTCGAGGCGCAGCTCTGCCACCTTGCCCTGTTGTCTGATGCGTGAGCTGCTGTTGTGCACCGTGCCTCCCGGAGGGAGGTATGCCAGATACATGATGTTGGGAGGTCTGGGCTGGTATCTGCTCATGCTTGACGGGTCCTGAAAGACTCGTGGGACTTTCGAGGGCCCAGGAGAGGCACGAAGGTAGCGAATGGGGGAAGTAATGTAGGCACGAAAAACAAGAAAAAAGAAGAAAAGGGCTGCGCTCAGGAGATAAGCGGGCGGCGAAATGGGAGTCTAAGACATGCCATTCGTAGCCGAGACGTGATCAAATAGGTGGCGGGCCGGGAGAAACCATGGATTATAACATAAGGAGGGGAGGTTGGAGGTTAAAAGAGTAGGATGTAGCTTACCCGAGCGAACAGCTTTGAATCCCCTCCTCCCTGGACGGTCGCCATGTTCGAGGTGTGGATGGATATAGTATGGGCTCTCGGGACGTGTGGCTGCTGCAGGTCGCGCCGCTGTTACGGTTGATGTCGCGTGAACCCCAAGACCCAGCCAGGCCCCCCCTTTCCACGAGTTTATGGCTTCTTACTACAAAAACACCACCCCCAAGAATTGGTGCTGCCTTGTTATTGGTGACGGCGACACCCCGACAGATGTATGACAATGCGCCTCAACCGATTAGGTTCGGTTCACCACCCAATGCGAGAAGGGCTTGCCAAAACCCCTCACTACCTCCTCAACCTGCTTCGCGGCTATACTGGGACTCGCGCTTAAGGCTCGAGCCTGTCTTGTTTCGTGTATAGAAAAGAACTTGCGGCTGCAGCAGCTCGCGGGGGTGTGGAGGACGGATTCGATCGGACCCAGAGATCTGTAGCTGGGGCTGGGTGACCAGCTGGGAAGCTAGCGATATGATGTGATGTGAAGGCGCTGCGATGGAATGCGAACTGGACAGCAGCAGTTGTTGCGCCGAACCAAACGAAACGCTCGACGAGGCGTGTCTCTCCGAGGTTTCCCAAGGCGTGTGGGTGTCTCAGCCTGTACGCCTATGATGAAAAGGGCCAGTCAATATCGTCGCCAACTTCTTGTCTGTTCGTATCGGTCGGGAGTTGCTGAATCCACCGCGCAGGATTGGGTTTTTGCTTGCTTTCTGGCAACGTCGGCGCCGTCCAATATCGAGATCGAAGTAACAACAACAGAGCAGGTCCCGAACCGGCCGCAAAGATGTCGGGACTTCAATCTCGCACCTCGTCACTAAAGTCCGTCAAGCCCCTGAAGATGTCTCCGGGGTTAGCGGGGCCCACTAGACGATCGACGGTACTATGATGTACTACTACTCACCTACTGTTACAACAGCATGCATGTTAGTGGGCGTGTGCGGCCCACTTGTGCCTGCCCAGGCATTGTACTGATTTACTGTCAGCAGTAGTGATAGCAAGCTATCAGCTCGCCCCCGAGATACTGTCGACACCCTCCCGAAATTCCAACGTCAACTCATCGAGACGAGCCCTCCAGACGCACACGCATTTCAACATCCTACCAGCCTCCACCCTATTTCCTATACAGGGCCACGGAAAGCATGTCAGAGCTCAAGTCACGCTCAGAGACTCCAAAATGGATCTCTGACCTCAACTCGCCCCCTCCATACAAGTCCAAGGCCGGCGGCATCCCAGACCCTCCAGGCTTTCCATCTCAGGCTTCAGGCTCAAAGGTCCGCGCGACAGAGCTTCTATATCCCTTGGAAGACTCAGCTAATTTTTTTTTTGGTTGGAACAGAAGCGAGATGCCTCGAAAGACACAAAAATCCAGCCGCGAAAGCAAGCTACGCCGGAAGAGATGGACACCCTGAAGCTGAAGAAGGCCTGGGAGGTGGCCCTCGCCCCAATCAAGAGCTTGCCCATGACTGCCATCATGATGTACATGACCGGCAATTCGCTACAGATCTTCAGCATCATGATGGTATTTATGGCCTTCAAGAACCCGATCGCCGGGCTGTTAGCTACCAACCAGGCGTTTGAGCGGTTCGAGACGGAGACGAACAAGGGCAAGATGCTGCAGGCCAAGCTGGCCTACGTTGCCATGCAATTTGTTGCCCTGGCGGTGGGAATATGGAAAGTCAACTCGATGGGACTCTTACCGACCACGCGCTCAGATTGGCTGGCTTGGGAGGCGCAGAGGGAACCTCTGGAGGCCGCCGTTGTGGCACTATAGACCTCGTGGCAGGATTGCGATCATCAGCCAACAACGGGATCAGCATCAATTTATATTGATGCAGTCTTGAACTATGTTCTTCAACACAATGACATGAAACCCTTCGAGCCACCTGGCTACCTTGCACCGTGCCACCTCCACCGTGGTCCGAAGGATCGGACTTAGAGACATACTTTGTCATAGCCTATGGTAACAAGGATTATTCGGCTACGAGGCGCACGAAATCATGGATAATGATGATGATCATATGCCAGTGGTCATTATGCAGAGAATGAAGGCTGGGAGTGATCAAGCTACCCCTTACGCAACACGGCGTGGGTGGCGCTCCGGAAACAACGCGACCTTATTCAAGGCGAGTCACCCTGAGAGAACAGACCAGCTTAGCTCGCTCGAAATGGTATTTACATCGCTATAGTTCTATGAAGGCACTGTAGTGCCTACGTTAGAAACCATAGTGGCGACGATGTTCCCCAGGGGGAGAACGAAAATATATATTTACCTTGAACATCATTGGAAATGGCGGACAAGCTTCTACCAACCCATCTGCCTAAATACGGCACAATTTTATGTATCGATTAGTATACATGAGAATATAGGGGATATATAGTCGTCATAATGGGATTCCTGCTCACCTTCAGAATGGCGGCTCGATTTTTAGGCTTCTTGGCGTGCAGTAATACTTCCTTATCCACTTGCTCGGTCAGTCTTGACCCGGCGCGGATCTAAGTGAGTGATAGGATATAGATTAATAGTTGACCAAGTCTTCCGACCAGCTAATTCCGCACCACTCGCGACCGCTCGAGCCAGGTTCTCAGCGCTGATCATCACCACATGGGACATTGAGGTTCAACGAACCCTGACGATGTTAGCCGTCGATACAACAAGGCACTTTCTGCATGCCATGGCACGCAGAACCCCTCAGTTCTCCCGTCTTGCCATCCCCAAATCACCTTCGCCCTCCTTGTCAAGCAGCCTTCGGTGTCCAAGATGAGGCCGACGGAAATAATGCTGCTGTGCCCAGTACTCCTGGCGACAGCAGCGACAGCTTCAGCTCAGTATGTCAGAATACCACAAACGCCTTCAGAACCGCGATGGTCTACCGCCGACAGACATGTGGTAGAGTCCAGAACCGGAAATTCCTCCGTCTGGCCGTACGGCCCTTTTAGCACCCATGGGAGGAACATCATCAACACCCGGGGGAACATCATTACCTGGGCCGGAGTCAACTGGCCCCTCAATCTCGAAACGATGGTTCCGGAGGGTCTTGAATGGGTTTCAGTCGAACAAATCATTGACAATGTAGCTAGCGTCGGGTTCAACTTCATGCGGATGTGAGACCAAAACACCAAATCATATTGATAGAGTTCATCATGGAGGGGAAGAGAGACTGATCTGACCTGCAGGGGCTACGCCATCGAGATGATTGACCAAATATACGAGCGAGACGGTGAAGACGTGCCTCTGGAAGTGGCCATGATCCAAGCACTGGGTTATGTCAATGGCACGAGAATCACAAACGAGATAGTGGCCAACAACCCAACCTGGACGCGCGAGACAACACGATTCGAGATCTGGTCTGATATTGCAAGGATCGCTGCTGAGAAGGGCGTCTTCGTCCATCCAGACGTCCACGTCGGGAAGGCAGAGTGGTGCTGCTCGCACGTCGACGGCAATGCATGGTTCGACGACCTGTCCTTCAATACTACAAACTGGCTGAGGGGCCTCTCTTATGTTGCGACATGGGCCACACAGCATCCGAACATCGTCTCCATGTCCCTGCGCAATGAGCTGCGCGAGTCGTGGAACAACACGGATCTCTACTACAACTGGCAGACACTGGTCGGTAACATGACGGCGGGCTGTGATGCCATCCATCAGGCCAACCCGGATATCTTGATTACCTGGTCAGGCATGCAGTACGACGAGGACCTCTCGGCGCTGACAACAAAGAAGAATATCTTGACAGCGCCTTGCTACAAGTGTACGGCGATCGTGGACGCCTACCGGCGGGACCCTGTCTACTTTGACCTGGACAGCCACGCCTGGGCGGACAAGCTGGTCTGGGAGCTGCACCTGTACTCATCCAGCGAGGACGTGGACACTGGCATCTGTCCGATCATCGAGGCTGGCCTGTACAGGAACGGTTTCAATGCTCTCGGGATCGATGCTCCTGCCGCCTGCAACATCACCAACGATTGTCCGCCTGCGCAGCGAAACACACCTGTCATCCTGACAGAGTTTGGGCACAACCAAGACCCGACCATGTACAACGACACCCTGCAGAGCTGCCTGAGGAACTACACCGAGAAGCACGGTGTCAGCTGGGCCATGTGGAGCCTCGCCGGCAGCTATCGGGTTCGCTCAGGACAGCAGGGCCTGGAGGACACTTGGGGCTTGACGAGTTATAACTGGTCGAGTTGGCATTTCCCAGCTGGTATTGAGGATTATTGGAAGCCTTGGGTGGACGCGATGAATGTCACCAAGTTGGCATAGTAATACTTATTGAGACGGCAAAAGCCAATACTTCCAAGGGCCTAAAGAACTCGACTCAAAATCTTGCAGATCATCAGTGATTGAAAGCTAGATCTATTATTACAAGGAGATCTGCGCGGCTATCCTTCACGATCATCCTCAACCCAGATGCTCATACACGCCAAGTGTGTTTGAGACTCCCAGACCAGGTCGTTCGTGACATGAGACTGATGCCAAGATACTCGGCCATGTTTCTGGACCTTCAAATCCGCCTTTCGGGACGTCATCTCATAATTGTGTAGCGCGGGGAGCAGTAATCTCCCTCTCTGGCTCATCCACCGATCACTTTCTGCTCAGCTTCTTCCAAGCCCGACTGTCTCGAATGTGTTCGGAGACTGGGTTGCAGGACCTCAGCCTTCATGCCACGCCTCCTCACAGTTGACCGAATAGTTATAGGCAAGAGTGGCCATTTCCAACAACAGAAGTGCTTTGCTTTATTGGAATTTTAATGATTCAACTCCAATTATCCATAATTTCCTCTTTCTGTCATTGTTTATCTCCTCCCTTTCGATTTGCACTTGTGGCATACTTTCCTTTTGGCCGAGCAGCGCTCTGGTCAGCATTCATCACTCTAATTTCATCCGTTGAACGGGGTCAATTTCTTCCTCCTTTTCCTATTTTTTTTCGGTCACGATGCAATTTCCTTATATTCTTGCTGCCATCTTGGCTTACAGCGAGGCGGGCCTCGCCTTCTCGGTAATTATTGAATCACGAGCCGCGTCTCCCCTCATATAGTCGCCTCCCGACATGTCACTTCTGACTGTCTCTTCCTCTAGGGCGGCTTCACCGGACAAGTAGCAACCCACGTTAAATGGCGGTCCCCGACGCTCAAAGAACGCGGTGACCTCACTATAGGAGGGCTGACTCTGGGTAGTGGGGGGAACGGCGGTCAGCCAGGAGGAGCAGCAGCCGCCGCCGCCACCACAGCTGCTGGTCAATCTAACAGCACAAGTACCGGAGGAGGAGGTTCCAGCTTGAACCTTCCCAATGGGCTGACTATTGGTGGAGAGGGAGGAGGAGGCAACACCAATGGCAACGGAAACACTCAGAGTTCAGCTCTCGATGGCCTTCTCGCAGCGGCGCAGGGAGCCTCAACGAACCCGACAGGCACCGCTGACGCCGCCACATCTGGAACGGCTCAGACAGGCCAAGGACAAGGCGAGGCTGCTGCTCCAGCTGTTACAGCCGAAGAAGCGACGGGAGCTAGCACGGCAGAAGCTGCACAGGCGGCCGAGGCAGAGCAGCCCAAGGCTGTTGCGGAATCTGAGCAGTTCTCTGAGGACGCGGGTATCACCCTTGATTCCAATGGTAACGCGCAGAATTTGGGAGGGAACCTGGGCATTACGAAGGTGAGCAGTCCGACTCTATGAAGCGGGCACCTACAACAAGGATGCCAGTGGGTATCAGTGGAAACGTGATACTAACATGCTGATCTTGGTCTCAACACAGGGCTCGGATGGATCCACGTCTGTTGGAGGGGCTAGTGGAATCAATATCTCGCCTGCAGCGTCTACGTAGGGCCAGGGACCAAGCTGCTGAACAGTCTCAAAAGATTTGCTGCGAGTGCAAAGCTCGTATCTCGACTAGCAGCAGCCAACATCTACAACATCATCTACTCGGCTCACCGTTCTTTGATGTTGTGGAAGATCTGTGGATTGTGATATATCGAAATCAGTTGGAGCTGCCCTCTAGTAGAGTTTGATTAGAATGAAGCACCAGGCAGAGCAATCCGAGACTAAAGCAAAAAGCTGCAACCTCACCAGACTGTCCGAGCATAATTCAAGCGTCCATATGAGAAGAAGCTGAAAATGGTATTGGTCACCCTATGACCGTCGATTGCTTTCCGAATATTGGAATGGCAAATTGTACGACTGTAGCATACCACTGCGCACAATTATTCCGCCTTTTTCCTTAAGACCAGAGCATCACATGATACAATATCATATTATCCAAGACAGCTTTGAGTCACACTGCTGTTTGTCACAGTGGTCCCATCATTTCTCTTCTGAAGCAGGGCATGAATACGAGAGGCGTTGTCGAATTCCATAGAATGTCGTGGCATCACTGGACCTAAAAAATACACATCATACAGTGGCTGATTCAAGCGGTCAGTGTTCACTCTGGAGTTTTACCATACACATGTTCTGGCTTTGTGTACGTAAGTGTGGATGATGATGTGGCTCTGGCCCAGCCTTCCTTTTATACCTAGACCGCTTGATGATCAGTCAATTGCAGTACATGGTCCATCCACGACCTCAGCCAGCCTCACATATATGATATACTAAAAGAGTGTCTAGGTGTCAATATTCTAGCGGTAAGAATGTGTGCAAACAAGTTTTCAGCCCGCCGAAAGCGTCAGAACTGCAAATACAAGGAATCTCTCTGTCTCTTTTCCTCTCAGCTTGTCTCTGCAAAAAAATTCCTAAAGCCCATCTCTTTAATATGCGCGGCTACAGTCACTTGGCCAGCTACTAAGATTTGCGCTTCATGAAAATTATATAAACCAGGTGATGCCTCCCTCCAGTTCCCCAAGAGCTGTTCAGCGCTCCTCAGCAAGTACTTCATCGGAACACAAATACATCAAACATCTATTCTCAGAATTCAAGCCCGCCTCAGACATGTCTGACTTCGACCCCACCAATGCCACCGCTTGGGCTGGCACCCCTGGCCTCTATGCGGTCTTCAACATCGACGGCCAGACCGCCCTGGACGAGGATCGCGATGGGAAGCCTCAGGTCATCCACGGCTGGTATGTGTGAACTCTTCTGATTCATTTTATCATGAGTGAAGCTGACGCACTTATGAAGGGAGTATGGGGACTCCTTCAACATCACCAACCCGAACCAGCTCTGGCAGCTCGCCGACATTGGTGACAAGAAGTGGCTAATCATCAACAAGAAGACCGGACAGTACCTTGCCGCCAAGGGTAAGTGATGACCTCCAGCTTACTTGTGCCTTTTCCCACTGGAATGTACAATGAATTGTTAACCAAAAATTGAAAATTAAAAAAGAGGATGGCGGTGTTGTTGTCCCGCAGACCGGTGATGCGGACTCCAACTCTGCTCACTGGCGTGTCGCCCTCGCCGAGGCTGGTGATCTGTACAAGCTGTAGTGAGTGAAGCCTTGCACCTGGGAGGCTAATGTCTTCCTTCCCTTTCCGACAACCATGAAGCTAATAAACTTGAAAATCAAGCATTTATAGCGTCAAGTTCAATGGAAACTGCCTGGCTCTCGACAATGGCAACGGCGCCAACGGCACCAAGATCAAGTGTGTCACCCAGAACAAGGTCAAGAAGGGTCAGACCTGGGTTGTCAAGAAGCAGAACTAGACTGGTATGGGAGAAGGAATTTCTCTGCTCTTGAAATTTTCTCTTCGATATGGAGGCCGTTGGATATAAACAGTATTTTTTTTTTTTTTTACTTTTAGAAGAAGATCTGCGCACCAATGAGTATTATAGTCCCATACGCTCATGAACTCGCACTCCTCGTCATCTATATCAGTCTTGAGACCCGAATCTAATTACTTGATATCCGCTTGCACATCCTATCATTGGTCGGGGTCCTTGCTTATCACCCCAACTTGCATCGGGAAATAAACCTATTTACGTAGTTTTTCCCCCCTCCCCTTCCTCCTCTTCCTCCCTTTACTTTGTTTTACAGGGTCGTCACACCTTTGGGAAATAAATGTCTGAAAATATGCCCAGAAGAGCCTATCATCTGCTTTGCCACAGATGCACATCCCCTTGAATAAGCGAGACCCTCTATTTTTCCTGATGCTCTTTTACCCAGGTATTAGACCAAAGGGGGTCAAATTGAGATCCTAGTTTGTAGGCACCGGTGTCTCGGGAGGATTTCGGCTGCACCAACGTGTATGGATGCGATCAAAAATAGATCATATTATCCGTATGACATTCTCATACTACTACGACCACTTTTGATTGCGTGGTATGTTAGTATTTTGGAGATCATTATGATCTTGATGGATGCTGTTCAGTACTTGTGGAGTCAGTACTCATTTGCCCAAGGAGTCTTTGATGTCCAAAGTTGGATGTTTGAAAAGATCTCACCTGCGCAAATGCCCCCCTGTAAGTGACCCCCTGTAAGTGACCCCCTGTAAGTTCAGTATTAGCCCAATTTTCAGTATGCTTACATAAGGCCTTACGCGCGGAGGGTAGACTGGCCCCGCGAATTGAAGACTTCGGGGCTTTTTGGGTTTATTCAATACCCACCAATGCTGCGACGACTGCACGAGTCGGTCAGGGGGGGTGCACGGAGAGAGCGTCAGGCATTGTGCTCTGTGCGCTTTTGCACTGCAGCGATTGTCTCTTACCTTTGAGGCAATTCAATGACAATCTGCCCCTTGCATGCGTAATGCAGGGCGATCTGACGTGCAGCAGATCCCGTGCAACACCGCACTACCCATCGTGGATCGCTCCCGATGCTACCCAGTGTCGAGGCCCTTGGTGGGGACAGCAGGTTGGCGATCCTCCCCCCACCACTACCTCCACCACAGGGTAGGCTTCAAACAACGTTTCAAGGTCCAGCCTCTTGTGAGTCTCGATAAACAATTTTGTTTGCATGGAGCCACTCTATTCCTACAACTATTTTTCTGTATATGTATTTATTTATATGTATTATCGGTAGGAATATTTCGCTGGCGGGGAAAATTAATATGGGGGCTTACTGCAAATCAATCTTCATCCTTTCAAGATGTCGAGCGCTGAACGAGCGGGGCATGAACATTCGAAGGCGCAGACTGGCTCGAGGAATGTATTCTGCCTGGCTTTGACACACACACACACCCACCCCCCAAGGTATGGACGCTACGGATCCTAATAGTCTACCGCTTTGGCTCGAGGCCTTGGTCCACCTTGAGAAAGACGTGCGTTTCAAGTCCGGGTGTCGATTGGATGTCCAACTAGGCCATTGGTTGGGGGCCGGGTGGGTCTGAGGTCGCGGTACGTACTTACACCAACATCCCTTTGCGCCTCCTTCCTTCACGACGGACGCGGAGGATGAAGGAGGTAGGCGCCACCAGCCAGTATGGGCTGCTTTATTTGCCGCGCTCAGGCAGGAAGGGCCGAGACAAAAGTTGCTTCTTCTTTCCACCAGGTCCCCCCTTCCCCCCCGAAAAAGAAAACATATTCAAAAGCATCATGTGGTCCACGCACAAGAAGAGTCCACGATGGTGAGTTCAGGCACTCCAGGCGTCTCCTTCTCCTTCTTCTTTCCCTTCTTCTTCGTCCTTCCTTAGGTTCTTCTCTCTCAACAACCGCCAACATGTTTGGCTTCCGTTCCTTTTCTTCGATATGTCTACTGGCAGCCTCGCTTGCCAGGGCTGCCCCTTCTTTTCTCTCGGACGCCGGCTCGTCCCCTTCGCTCCTTGATCGGCGACAAAACACTACAACTTCGTCCGACAAGCTCGTCTTCTGCCATTTTATGGTGGGCATCATCTCAGACCGAACTAGTGCGGCAGACTGGGATTCGGACATGCAGATAGCCAAAGACCTAGGCATAGATGCCTTCGCCCTGAACATTGGCACGGACGAGTTCACCGACACGCAGCTTGGGTATGCGTACGAATCGGCGGCCAACAACGACATGTCTGTGTTCATCTCCTTCGACTTCAACTGGTGGGACCTGTCTACCGATGCGACCGAGATTGGTGAAATGATCGCCAAGTATGGGGCCGAGTCGGCGCAGCTCATGGTGGACGGCAAGATCTTTGCCTCTTCCTTTGCCGGCGATGGTCTTGACGTCGCCGCCGTGCGGAGCGCTGTGGGCTCTGACATTTTCTTCGCCCCCAACTTCCACCCGTCTGAGACCACCGACCCCAGCGCCAGCATCGACGGTGCACTGAACTGGATGGGATGGGACAACAACGGAGATAACAAAGCGCCCATCGTGGGCGAAACCAACATCACTGTCGTTGACGGCGATGACACGTACAAATCCTGGCTGTCGACCATGCCGTACATTGCCCCCGTCTCGCCGTGGTTCAGCACGCACTACGGCCCCGAGGTCTCCTATTCCAAGAATTTTGTCTTCCCAGGTGATCTGCTCTGGTTCAACCGCTGGAACGAGATCCTGTCCCTAAGCCCCCAATATGTAGAGATGATTACATGGAATGACTACGGCGAGAGCCATTACATTGGGCCGCTCTCGTCCATGCATTATGACGATGGGGCGTCAAAGTGGGTCAACGACATGCCTCATGATGGTTTCCGAACACTTGCCAAGCCCTTCATCGCAGCCTACAAGGCAGGAGCAGCAGCGGTCGACTCATACATCACCGAGGACCAGATCGTCTACTGGTACCGACCAACCCCGAGCACTGTGGAGTGCGACTCGACAGACAATACGATGGGGGCTGCGGACAACAGCAGCGGGAACTACTTCAACGGCAAGCCAAATGGCTATGAGGATCTCGAGGACGCCGTCTTCGTCGTCACACTTCTGACTGCTGATGGTACCCTGACCGTCACCTCTGGGGATACCACCAAGACCTTTGATGCCAAAGCTGGGGCCAACGCTTTTCAAGTACCCATGGGCGTCGGACAGCAGAGTTTCTCTCTGACCCGAGACTCCGAGACCGTCTTGAGTGGTACAAGCCTGAAAGATATTCAAGATTCCTGTAAGTGTCTTTGAGTATAGCTCTCGAGGGACAGAACTTTTTTCTCCGCCCTTCATTTTTCATCTATTTCTGGCTGACTCGAATATGACCAGGCGTCTGCGGAATTTACAATTTCAATACCTATGTGGGAACCCTGCCCGCCGAGGACTCAGACCCTCTGGGTGCCGATGGCTTGGTCTCATTCCTAAGTGGATTGTCCGTGACTACATGTCTTGCCACTCCATCGCTGGGCACCCCAACCGCCGTCGCAGCATCGACGACTGGCGCGGGAAGCGCGGTTGCGAGTGCCACTGGCGGAAGCTACCCGACCGCCACAGCTGCGACACAGACGACGACAGCGGCCTCGAGCTCACAGGTCACCGCAGGCGCGTCTGCCGCATCGCAGACCAAAGCCTCTGCTACTGTATCACAGGCACAATCCTCAGCTGTGGCGGCCTCTCAGACGCAGTCCTCTGCCTCCTCGACCGCATCTAGCACGTCCGACTGCAACGCCGGCACCGTTGCCGATGGCGTGTCGCTCAATCTGCTCGGCCTGTGTACCTTTGCCTGTGCTGCTGGGTTCTGTCCCACTGACGTCTGTACTTGCACATCGACCGGCACTGTGGTAACGTACGAGGCTGGCATCGCTACTACTGGGTGTGCCATCTCGGGAGAAGATGCTGCCTATGATACGCTTTGTGCCTATACGTGTCAGCTTGGATATTGCCCGGATACTGCCTGCTCTACCGACTGCAGCAGTTGATTTCTGCTGTTATGATTGGACGGTCATTGCCTTATCTTCTCGTCGCTCCTTGCCCTGGTGGCCTATACCTAGGGAAAGAAACCTTTGTTTTGGAAACTTGTTTGTTGGATACCCGGGGGCGCTTCTCATATTTCTTCTTCTTTGCCTCGAAGGCAGATGTATAAACCTTTCAAGAATCGAATCTTACTACATCGCTCGCGCTTGTATAAGCCATAGAGACTTCTTCACCACGTAGCCAAGGAACTCCTTCTTTTATCTCCGTTTGGCCTCATACACTATACCAGCGTCGTCCAAGCTGCTCCTCACCGTAACACCCGCAATATTGCATTACTAGATACTGGCCAGTCAAGGCGAACTTGGTGAAACACCAGCCTTCGAAGCACAGCCGCGTATGAGGTTGGGTTAGGGGAAGACTATAAAAGAATGGGGAGGAAGACAGGTGCCATTCTATCAACTATATTCTCCAAAATAGTTTCTCATTTGGACGTAATCTCGCCATTATTTGCAGCAAACATTCCTAAACTCACGGTTTGGTGCTAGCTTCACAAGACAACCACAAAATTACACACACACACACACACACACACACCAGCCTACAATGCGCCTCCCAGTCCTCGTCCCAATAGCATCTCTTCTCCTGAGCACCACTACCATTACCACTACCACCAGCACCACCACCGTGCAGAACTTCTCAAACTACGCCCACGACTGCGCAGAGACTGGATACAGCGGGGACTACACCACAGCGACCGGCTCGGACTGCGCCTTCAACATCACCAACAGGCCGTTCCCACCAGAGTCGTTCCTCAGCCTCAATGCTTGTCTGTCCTTTGACGGGCAGAGACTTGTGGGGAACCAAGGGTGAGTTGCAGTGGTGGTCCCTTTATGAGATCTTGTTTTTGGTGTACAATGGGTATCTGTGTGGATATGGCTATAGACTGACTTGAGGCGATGGATGCTGTCGGGTCATGATTTAGTGGTGGATATCGGTCTCATTGCAGCGGTTGCGTTGGAACGGATGCGTACTACTATGCCTGCACATGTGAAGGAGTCAACGCTTCGTGTAGTTTGAGTGAGTGGAAGACATTCTCTTTCTTCTTCTTATTTTTTTTTTAAAAAAAAATATTCTTTTTGACACACACACACACACACACACACACACACACACATATACACCCACACAACCTCACTCTCTGATCATGGTGGCATGTAGATGATTTTATCGGCGTCAACTGGACCGACGGAAGTATCTGCTGCAACCAGGCACGGATGACAGTCCACGAGTCTCGTGTGGTACATTTGGTGGCTAGAATGTTAGATCGTGAGGAAGAAGGCTAGACAGGAGCCTACAGGAGGGAAAGGGGAAAGGAGGAAGAAAAAAAGAAGGGACCTTGAAGGTGCATTCGTTGTTGGTACAAGGGAAGAAGATGTCATGCTGCACTCTGCGGCAGTGAGCTACATATTAGAAGTGGCCCAGGCGCATGTCGACGATCTGCTGAGGGCATCTTTGAGAAAGCATGGTGGGGGAGACTCGTGGTGAAATGAATGAATAATATAGCGGTCGACCCTCGCTCATATCTGTTTTTCTTCATAAATAAATGTGTTAGATATATTCTGACAACGTCGTCACTTGTCTTGCTCTTCCTTTTCTCATGCTTTATTTCTGGGTCAGGGTTCGGGATGGTGCATGGTGCATATTTAACCCCTCCTCCGATGGCGGTCGGTCTGCGTCTGTCGCCCGCTGTAGGGCCCTGAGTTTCTTTACCAAAAAGATGGCCCGATTAGCGCCGAGGAATTTTGCGAATTTCAGCCGCTGAAATGACGCATGTCCAGCCGCCGAGCCAGCCCCCGAAACGTGTTGTGGAGCGCGTCTTGGTTGGGTCATGTCGGGGGTTAACGAGGAGTTTCTGCCCGGGTTTGCGGGAGACGCCCCGGGGGAGAGCCTTGCATTCTTATTCTTCACCCAACTGCGACTCTTGTTCGTGTCATCATCAACTTCTTTTTTGAAAGGCCGTGCTGGTGTCAAGTTTCACTTCTCTCTCCTCTCTCTCTCTGTGTCTTACTCTCAACGCCCCCCTCACCTTTTTCTCGCTCACCCCCTTAGGATCACCACCTATTACAGTACAACTTCACTCCAGCACCGCAGCAAGATGAGTGCCGCAACGTCAACTGCGCTTCCAGCGCTCAAGACCAACCCCAAACACATCTTCTTCACCGATTTTGACGGTACTATCACACTCCAGGACAGCAACGATTTCATAACGGACAATCTCGGCTTCGGGACCGATCTGAGGAAGAAGGGCAACCAGGACGTCCTGTTTGGCAAGAGGGACTTCCGGGACTCGTTCCTGGAGATGATGGAGAGCATAAGCACCCCTTACGACCAGTGCATCCAGCTGCTCCTCAAGAACATCCAGCTGGACCCTTACTTCAAGGAGTTCCACGCCTACGCCAAGCAGAACAACATCCCCATCGTCGTCCTGAGCGGCGGCATGGAGCCCATTATCCGCGCGCTGCTGGGTCACCTGCTGGGCGAGGAGGAGGCCAGCGAGCTGCAGATCGTGAGCAACAACGTCAAGGCCCGGCCTGGGAAGAACATCAACGAGGAGAAGGGGTGGCAGATCGTGTTCCATGATGACAGGTGGGTACCACCGCCCTTGCTCCACGTTCTCCCCTCTTTGGACCTAACCCTGGACCCCTCCCCCAAGAAGCGAGAGAAAAAATCATGCTGACAGCCCAAAACAGCGGCTTTGGGCATGACAAGTCCCTCGAAATCCGAAAATACTCACAGCTGCCCAAGGACCAGAGACCATATCTGTTCTACGCCGGCGATGGAGTGTCGGATCTGTCGGCGGCTAAGGAGACGGACCTCATGTTTGCCAAGGCAGGCAGAGATCTCGTTACGTACTGTGAGAAGGAGAAGGTGCCCTTTACGACGTTTGAGGACTTCTCGGGCATCCTCTCTGTCGTCAAGGACGTCGTCTCTGGAAAGATTAGCGTCAAGGAGGCCGCCAACTAAAGACGTACGGACTGTATAAATTGCCAGGTCGTCATCGTTTTCTTTCAAGTGCTTCTTGTAATGACCTGAATAGAGGTAGACGGACGAGAGGTAGATGGAGAGCCAGACTCATTCAGAACTAGATTCGAATCTCTTTGATAGATAGAGGATCAAGAGGATATCTTATATTACATGGATTTTCAAAGAGAACAATTCGCATTCCTAAGTGAAAGGCACTCATTGACATGTTCCTGCTGTACAGTACATGTTCTAGTGAAAAGCAGAGAAATTTGGGGTGAGACTTGGGTGAGGGGCAGCCGAGAGTTCCTGCCAGTGTTTGCTTAACCTTGAATCGCTCAATCAAAGGTCTAATCGATAAGATAAGAAAAATTTCAAGACAACCCTTGCATGCTAAACTCCAATTGCAACCTTAGTTGAATGCCCATCGCCTTCTCAGCCAGATTGAGGAAGTTCTCCTACCACAATCTCGCAACAAACAAAAATTCAATCATGGCTCCCACGAAAACAGTCGTGAAGCAGCAAGACAAGGCGCCTCAATTCGAGGTCGACCCTGATCAGGTAATTACTCCATACTGGACAAAAATGATCGTTATTGTTTCATGGGGGGACCTCCTTCGAATACGAAACTGACAAAAAACCCTTCATTCTCCCCCCCCTAAAACAGGCCCTCAAAGCCTCCAAGGCGCTCCTGGCACACATCAAAAAGACCGCCGCCGAGACTGCCGCCAACGCAACCAAGAAGAACATCCTTGCCGTCGCCGACAACGAGGAGGACGCACCCTCGGCCGCCGAGACGCCCATCTGGCTGACCATCACCACCAAGCGCCACATCCACGACACCAAGAAGCTGCAGCCCGCCAAGATCGCCCTCCCGCACCCCCTGCGCGACGCCGACGCCGATCAGGAGGCCACCATCTGCCTGATCGTGCCGGAGCCCCAGCGCCACTACAAGAACCTCGTCGCCTCGGATGACTTTCCCGATCACCTGCGGGCGCGCATCACCCGCGTCGTCGACCTCAAGCACCTGACCGCCAAGTTCAGGCAGTACGAGGCCCAGCGCAAGCTCGCCTCCGAGCACGACATCTTCCTCGGCGACGACCGCATCATCAACCGCCTGCCCAAGGCCCTGGGAAAGAGCTTCTACAAGACCACCGCCAAGAGGCCCATCCCCGTCGTCTTGTCCAAGAAGAAGCAGCAGCAGCAGCGCAACGGCGAGGCGAATGCCCCGCGGGGTAAGAAGGCTGCTGCCGCTGCCGCCGCCGCGGACCCGGACAACATCAACTGCAGATCCGCCAAGGAGGTCGCCGCCGAGATCGAGAAGGCCCTCGGCTGCGCGCTCGTGCACCTGTCGCCCTCGACCAACACGGCCGTCAAGGTCGGCGTTGCCAGCCTGGGCCCCGAGGCGCTGTCCGAGAACATCGTGAAGGTGGCCGGCGAGATAGCCAACAAGTACGTGCCCAAGAAGAAGAACGGCATCCGGGCCATCTTCGTCAAGGGGCCCCAGACCGTGGCCCTGCCCATCTGGCAGTCTGCCGAGCTGTGGGTGGACGCCGAGACCGACGTGATTGCCAACGGCTCCGAGCGCGCCAAGGCCATCGAGGCCAAGAAGGAGCAGGCCAATATCGGCAAGAAGCGCAAGACTGCTGCTGCCGACTCTGAGGAGGAGGAGCCTGAGGCCAAGAAGGCCAAGCGGGCGAACCTCCCCGAGAGCAACGACGACAAGCTCGACAAGCAGATCGCCGACCGGAAGGCTAAGCTGCGCGGCGCAAAGGCCAAGGCAAAGTCTGCCCTGGATGAATAGACAGAACACGCAGCAGCATCATTTGTTTATCTTGGATTATCATATATTCGGGGCGTTCAGAGGAGTTGGTGGCGTGGCCTACACTTAGCATGTGCATGCAGATACCTAGACGAGTTCTACCACAACCCCTTTTGCCACCGTGGGATTACAAACAGGGTCATAAAAAATATAGGAAAATGAAGGTTCTTCACCCCTTCCTGAAGTCTGTCTCGCAATGCTCTCATTCATCTCACCAGCATATTTTACTGGCGGAATAACAATAATAGCTGTTCGTTCACCAATCTTTCAGACGGTCTGGGACAAGCACCTTACCATTCAATTAGGACTACCTATTGGCATGTGTGTATGAAACTTAGGCTTTCAAAGGGAGGGAACTATTCTCGGACGAACGATGGAGGCAATGCGCCCACACACCAGGCAACTCACCAGCTAACCGTCGAGAAATTGGTGTAGGCGAGCTCCACGATGAATCCCGCAGCAACCTTGGCAAACTCCAGCATGTATTCGAAGTCAATATGATCGATGGTGTCGTTTGCTGAGTGGATCCAGGGGTATCCGTTTGGCTGCCCAGCTTGGGCATTGATATAAGCCGACTCGCCGATCATGGCGGAGGGAAAGCCGTACTTGTAGGCGCTGGCGTGGTCAGAGCATGCATACCCGCAGGCCATGTCGCCTGCTGTTGCGTTTGGGTATGTCCCAATCAGTCTCTTGGTGAAGGCCTTCAAATTCTCGTCGATGTGGTCACCCTGTACCGCGATGGTGGGCAGCTCCTCGCCGTGATTGCCCCTGTAGCCCACCATATCGAGGTTCAGCATGGCCTTGACCGGCCAGGACTGGTTCTGATATAGTTCGAAGATGGAGTCTGAGCCATGCAGACCAATCTCCTCGGCGGCATACCTTGGGGGAGAGGGTTGTCAGCGGGGAGGGGGCGATCAGATGAGGGACGGGGTTCACAGCGCGACTCACCAGTGAAATTGAACCTCATTCACCACGTGCTTCTCCGCGAACAAAGGAGCTAGGGCCCGAAGAACCTCCAGAAGGACAGCCACGCCCGACCCGTTGTCATCAGCCCCTGGGGCCACCATATCATCGATATATTTTTCCTTGTCAGAGGGGTTGATCGAGTCCATGTGGGCCCTTTTATTTTTATTTTTTGGGGAAGAGAAAGTCTCGTCAGCCACATGATTAAGGTCGTATTTCCAGAAGATCCCGGAGAGGAGGGATGCACATACCCAACAACTATTGTATCTTTGGGCGCGTACCACCCATGAGGCTCTACGCCAAGGATCCGGAAGATGAGGCTCTGCTGAGGGGTGTCGGTCAAGACGGTTCTGAAGCTGGACGGAAAGCTTGATGTTCCGTTCAGCACGCCGCGGGGGCTCCTCAAGTCGTTCATGACGATCATCTCCAGTGCTTCCTTGAACTCTACGCCGTGTTTGGACCTGCAGTGCCGACTCGGGAAGATTGTGCTATTGGTGAAGTGGAGGAGGTCCTCCTTCATCCGGGTCGCGTTGAGGCGGGGGAAGATCTCATCCTTGAGAAGGGTCTCTTGGTGCATCACATCGGGGAAGACAGCCGCCAGCTCACGACGTTGGACAAAGGTGTTCGCAGGAGGACAGAAGCGAGGGCCCAGCTCGGGCATGCAGGGAGGCACCAGCGCGGAGGCCATTGCGATGAGAGAGCTGATGAGAAGGGCGATCCTGGAAGCCATCTTGGATAGTAAGGTGGTAGTGATGCTCGTGAATGGGTACTGACTGGAAAGTAAATTATGATGATATCTTAGACAAAGGATACACCGTGGGCTGAAGGAAGAGAGTGGGAAAGCCAATATGATGGAATTAAACATGTGTGCCATTGTCTCCTTCCTACAGACTCGTCTTCTCGGCAGCGGCTTCTTCTTCGTGGCTTAGTTGATTGCTCCTTCCCCCGTCTAGACTCTCCCTCGTTATGGAACCTGATCATTCATATGGACTTTCAGAAGATTAACAACATTATACAGAGACGACTCTGAAGACAAGTAAAACTCGTAATTAGAACCTACTAGAGTCACACGGCCTCTCATGTAAGGGAAAGAGACCCTCGGGGGATGGGGATGGGCTGTTGCCTTCCCTGGGGGGGGACATTTCTACCCAGTGCTGGCAAGACATTCTTGTCTCATAACGAGGTCCGAATGAGCATACCAGGCAAGGAGAGCATACTTCTTGAGGAGTCCGCGTCTTAATGCTCAGCTGTACGGACCTGACAGCCTCCGTGGGAAATTCACAAATCATTATTATGACTGTAAATAACCTCTCTGTATAATGAGCCCTGGCACGGATAGAAATTCAGGCTGGAGCAACAAATACATGAAGAGCCAAGTCTTATTTCAAGCTTTCCCTACCACAAGAAGTAAAATGGTCTGTCATGGAATCGGCATATTTCAAATACCGGCCCTCGGTCCCCAGTCCCGGCCGCCCCTTCCCCGCGCCGGCCAAGCAAGAAGACCCTGGCTCTCTCTTTCTCGGGGCTCCGGTCCGGCAACTGTGACGCAACCGAGGCAAAACCAATTACCGACTTGGCCATAACTACCAAGTGATCATTCACTTTTCCATCACTTTTTCTCCCTAGCTACAACGTCGCTCACTCATCTACACACATTCCCTGCTGCAAAGACCCGAGCTTCCGGTCGACTTGACACAGAGTAGTGGATGTGACACCTTCCGGCCTCTACGTAATGAATGTTCCGACTGCGCCGAATAGAATAGAGGGGGAGAAAAGGGAGGAGGGGGGCGTGTCGGGTCATCTGGGACTTTTCCCCACTTTCCCCGGATTCTGAAGCTCTGTGGGACCGCATCTATCAGCACAGCATCTATATACAGTACAATATGTACCTGATTAGGTCACATGCATAGAGAGCAAGCAGTCGAGAAAGAGGCTGGTAAAAAAAAAAAAAAAAAAATAAATAAAATAAAAAACTCTAGGTCCTGCTCGTTTCTGCCAAGGTAGAAAAAGGCTGTCCCAGGAGGAGGGGAACATACAACCTTCGGGCCCCGAGAATGCCAATGCAAACGTGACACATACTTTTTTTTTACATAGTTACATCACTAATTACGCGCGCAAGGCGTACCTGTCAAGTACGTACGTACATGTGCATTACAGCGGATCGGAGGATTTGGAAACACCTACTACTACTTGGATGCCACGGCGCGCAGACCTGCAGCAGCCCGAGAAGGGAGGGTTGAGATAAGCAGGGACCCCTCCACCCCTCTTATTCCTTGAGAAAGTCTCCTCGTCTGTGTTTGTGTGTCTTTCTGTCTGGTACCATATATATATATATATATATATATATATATACTGTTGAGGTCGAGAGCCTCGCAGACACAAGCCAGTTCACCTCCTCAACCCAGCAAACCCGCCCTCATCGACTCGACAAAGACGCAAAGATGGCATCCTCCTCCGCACCCGACCGTCCCAAGACCGAGAATCAGGTCTCCGACCTTCCCGGCGTTAAGGTCCTGATCACCTCCCACAACGCTGAGGGCAAGGCCGTCGTCAGGGACACCGAACCCGTCAAGGTACTTGAGCACCTCCTCCTCCTCCTTCACCTCCACGAGACAGGCCAACAGCCACAATAACGACAACTAACAAATTCACCCGCCAGTGGGTCCTCTACGACCAAGACCGCATAGGCATGTCCATCCTCTGGACGACCCAGTTCCCAACAGACCTAAACGACGAGGCCGACCTCAAGCTGCACAAGAACCGCATGGCCAAGGGCGCCACAGGGCTCGCCCTCGGCGGCGGCACCGTCCTGCGCTACGTCGACTTTGCGCCGGGTTATCAGGTAACTTGACACACATCTCTATTTGCCCCTCACCTCGCATCATCAAACTATGTCCACGTACTCACACACGAGATACGCACCTCGCAACAGGCAATGATGCACCGCACCCAATCCGTAGACTACGGCATCGTGACAGCGGTAAGCTGAAGCTCACTTCTTAAACTCTCCTCTTTCTCAAAACGCGTACAAAGATGTGAACCACTTTTTCCTTTCCGCCCCTTTCTCCCCCCCCCCCCCCCCCCCCGTCCTCAAATCTATGGGGGAGCCACAGCCCGCCCCCCCCCTCCGGGGTGGGGCGC
>JACWST010000002.1:75316-89456 GCA_014850475.1 Cryphonectria naterciae | reverse complement strand
ATCGGGACAGGGGTAAGATGAAGCTCCATTTTTGAACCCCCCCCTTTCTCAAAACGCCTACAAAGATTTGAACCCCTTTTTCCTTTCCCCCCCTTCCCCCCCCCCCCCCCCCGGTCGTTGACAAATTTCCAGGGGAGCATCATCGCCGGCTTCGACTCCGGGGAGGAGCACCTCATGCGCACCGGCGATGTCTGCGTCCAGCGCGCCACCATGCACTCGTGGAGGAACCCCAGCGACACCGAGTGGGCTCGCATGATCTTCTGCCTCCAGGACGCCAAGCCCCTGTTCGTCGGCGAGGAGCGCATGAAGGAGGCTGGTCTCGACCAGGTCGATGATATCCCACCCTCGGGCAACGATGTGTAGGTAGGTGCCTGAACAGGGACCGGACAGAGGGATAAACTCAAGCATATAAGTAAAGAGGTGGGGAATTCGGCCTTCATCACGTACAAAAAATAAAAAAACACTTCAGTCCCAGGCTGGCAAAGGGCTGGCAATGAAATTTGGTATTCGATGGCACAGGGTTTCGAGGCCTGTTCTGACGTATTGAAGCAATTTTGAATCTCTTCCACCATAATAATTTTTAATTCTAACCAGAGCTCCGTTGAGAATAAGTAAAATAACGGCCATGCGGACATGAATATTAACAAGATGTCCATGCGTTCAAGCCCATATGCACATCCATCCATCTATCCTCCCCTCTCTGTAATGCGGCCGATCATCCCGCGATGCCGGCATATTGCAAATTCCCCAAGGATGCTGTACAAGTACATAAAATGGGTGGGTATTTTGGGAAGTATAACGAGGTATTCAACTCGAAGCGAATGTCGATAAAATAAGGTGGGAAATTTTGGGGAACGAGTGTCATCCGTAGGAGTCTCGGCTCATAAGCGCATAAATTTCTACCCGGGTTCCAAAAAGAACAAATAAATAAGAAAGGAGGAAGAAGAGAAGAAAAAGAAAAAAAAAGGAAGAGAAGCGAAGAGACACGAAAGAGGGCTGGTAGTATGGTAAATCATTTGTGGAATTTCAACATAACGCCGTCGAGCTGGCTCGCGCCATATCGTCTGCTTGGATTAATCGTCATGGGCGGCGGGCACTTAATAGGCCTGCCCGGGCGCCGAGTTGCCTGCAGCAGGGTCTCGGTATCGGTTGTCAAGACTGGGTCGGTATTCCTGTTGCCTGTTGCTAGGTCCTGGAGGGCCATGTTTCCTGCCCGCGCCGCTGGGAGACTGAGCTCGTTGACCAGAGCCGCCCGGGGACTGTGGCCGAGGCCCTGGGCCCATCGGTCGCATATGTCCTGGACCGCGCTGTCCAGCAGGGCCAGGAGGGTAAGGCTGGGAGCCCGGGGGTCCCATGGGTCTGCCTACCGGGGGGTAGTTCGGGCCGGGACCGTGCTGGCTGCGCTGGCTGCGCTGGCTGCGCTGGCTGCTGACAGACGGGCCTCGGGGTCTGCCTTGAGGGTTGATTGGTGGTCCTCTTGGGACACCTCCATGAGGGGGTGTTCGAGGCTTGACAGGCCGGGTCGACAGGCAGGTGCGCGGCACAACACCTTGCTCAGAGCGGTCAAGGCGGATGCAGAGGGCCTGACAAAGGGGGTTGGTTAGTTTGTAAATCATGCGGGAGCAGATATGAGAGAAGGAACATACCCATCCGTCGTCGTACTCGTGGAGCAGCCTGACGAGCTGGCCAGCCTGCAGGCCCATCTCGTCATCCAGGCCCGGCTTAAAGTCGAGCTGGACGCGGTGGACTGTCGAGTTGGCAGGCCCGCCCGCTGCAGCAATTGCGGCTGCGCTGGCAGAGGCTATAGGGGACTGGTCCGGTTCGAGCTCGTGCATGCTAAACTCGGTGCCTGCAGGGCTGGGTGGCACTTCCGACATCTTGGGAGGAAGCGTCAGGTCGAGAGGCGCCGGGACATTCTCCTTCCGCACGGACTGCCTACGCTCAGAAGGCTGACGCTCCATGGTAGACAAGAAGGCGGCATCGTCTTCAGTAAATGGGGTCGGCTCGGAGGACGTGATGGCCTGTCCCACGGGAACGTCGTCTGCAGACTCGATGGGAGAGACCTCGGCAGAGTGGGGTGGCGAGCGTGGCAGAGTGTACGTCACGAGTGGCGGCACGGTAGCACTGTCCATCGTGATGGCGGAGACCCTGCCGGTGGTGGCCGTGTTTGCGGTGAGCGCAGAGACGCGGGGCGCCGGGGCCAGGCCGACTCTTTGTTCCGGCGAAGCGCCGTGCATGCTCACCTCGCTGATAGGCGTCATGGGGCCCATGGCGTCTCTGGGCATACCGGGGTCCTCCAGTACCTGCGCGTTCCTGCCGAAAGGATCCTGGTCGCTCGAGCTGTCGCTCGTCATCGGGCGCTCCCACGGGTTGGTACCAGGAGCACGATTCGCCGTGGGACCGGCAGCCACCGCAATCGACCTGTTGGTCTGGTGGTTGGCCTGACCTGCCTGGCCCACGCCGGTGAACAACTCAGTAACGGGTCGCAGGGGGTGGAGCTGAGGAGCCTCTGCCGCAGCCGCGCTGGCAGGGCCCTCATCTTCTGATCCGTCGAGCTTCTCATCATCAACCGCCTTGCGCTGCTCCTCCTCGAGCTGCTTCCGCCGGCGCACGATCATCCAGTACACCAGGGCGAGTACCACGAAAAGGCCTCCCAGAACTCCCAGCGCAATGCCGGCCTTGGTCGCGACGTCGTCAGAGCCCGACGACTTGGTGGAAGAAGTAGCAGCTGTCGTCGACGCAGCAGCTGCGGCTGCCGTGTTCGAGGTCGAGGTCGAGGTCGAGGTCGCCGAGGTTGTTGCCGCGGGCGTCGTACTCGCAGCAGAACTACTTGTCGCTGCTAAGAATGGACCATCTAGGGCCGATGTTCCTGACGAGCTCAGGGTGATGGCTGCTGGCAGCGATGAGCTCGAACTCGAACTGGCGGCGACCACGCCCTTCTGGATCCCCTTGGGATCCCTCGTCTCCTCGGCCTCATCGGTCGTCGTCGTCGTCGTCGTAGTGTCCTTGGTGCTGGATTCCCCCGTTGGCAGTGTAGTCAAGTCACCCGTCCAGCCGGATGAGGTGATAGTCGTGTAGACAGTGACAATCCCCCTCTTCTCGACAATGGGTATTATGACGGGCTGGTCTCGACGACCACCCAAGATGACATCGCGCAGCCTCGCGTGGCCATGGCCGCGTCTCTGAGGCATCTCGGCCGTCTACACAAAAGATCCCTGACACGCACAACAGATCTTGGCTTGTCTGCAGGTCCGCTGAAGAGATGGAAGTGCCGATTAATCGGTAGATCGAAACCAGGCGGATTGAGGAGGCTTATGTCGTGTACGAAAATTAGATAACAATTTGGCGACGACACATCAATCTGGTTGTTGATGCCTT
Source organism: Cryphonectria naterciae (assembly GCA_014850475.1). Classification (NCBI taxonomy): domain Eukaryota; kingdom Fungi; phylum Ascomycota; class Sordariomycetes; order Diaporthales; family Cryphonectriaceae; genus Cryphonectria; species Cryphonectria naterciae. The sequence goes on along the minus strand of JACWST010000002.1, from coordinate 86,078 downwards.
TTCGCTTGATCGGGAAGTTATCGCCAAAACTGGGCCCTTGCTTTTGCTATTTCGTTCGCAAAGCAGAACGCGCGGGTCATTCCAAGAAAGAGAGAAAAAAAAAAAAGGAAAAAGAAGAGAACGAAGAGGCTCTTGGGGATGAGAACAGGCCCAAAGCTGAGCTGACCGGGCACAAAAAAGAAGTGGAAGTAGAGTAAGGCTCGCCTGACGGGGCGAGCAGCTCGGTGTGGGGGGAGACGAAAAAGGAAGGAATCGATTACGATTATCGCGCCTGGCAGGCGCGCCGGAGCAGATAGATGATCGCAAGGAAAGGGCGAGCGAGGCCAGCTGGGGTGGCTGCGTGCGCGCTTGTGTTGTGTGACGTGAAAGGCTGGTATTATCGATAATACAGAAGGAAAGAATAAACTGCAAGACGAGGAGAGGGAGGAAGGAGCGTTTCTCTCTCTACAGAGGGGGAGGAAAATCAGTGTCCCTTGCTCACGCACGCACGCATGCACGAGATCTTTGGTGAAAGGAGCAGTAGTCGCAAACAGCAGCACCACAAAAAAAAAAAACCCCCCCCAACAAAACCGGTGTGAGCGACGGCGCAGTCTGTCGGTACGCAACGAGGCGAGAAAGAACGGGGGTGGGTTCCAAAAAGAGGGACGGGAAGGAAGCAGTGGACAGGATGGACCACATGAGATGGCGTTGGGGAGGATCTGATAGATCAGCACTTGAGAGGCTGTGCCTGGTGGGTGGGTGCATGTACCAATGTATTATTATTATGGTACGTACTGTCTTTTGAGCGCTATGCCGGGAGATGGAGTCACACCCACTACTACCATAAGAATGCCTACTACGATAATACACCAGTAAATGTCAAAATCCACCTAACTAAAAGGTTGGTTGGGCGGGGACGGGGTTGTGAAAGGGGAGAAGGGTTGGGGGGGGGGGCCTTGCAGAGGTGCAGTGTGCAGAATGCAAGTGTGCTGCAGTAAGATTTTCAAGAGTGAGATGAGGGTGGTGTGGTCCCTCGAATTGCTGACTGACTGACAGACTTTTTGGTCTTCATCAGAGCGGGAACCATTGGGAGGGGGGACATTGGACCAACGGACCAGGATCAAGGTCCAGCTCCCGGGGGGTTGGTGGGTTCCTTGTGTGTGCAGATATCGTTGGTTGTTAAGTTGGCACAATGGAATCAAAAGCATGTCTCCAGGGACGCCTTTTCCACGGACGAGGCGGGGCCCGTCGAGCTACTGCTATACTATGTACCATATAGTACAAACGGCGCCAGTGGTCTTTCAGCAGGGCACATAGGGTCTGAATACCCGTCTCAGTCTCTACGTCTCAGAGTAAGAGAAAGAAAGAAAGGAGAAGACCTGGGAAATATGCAGCTAGATAATTCATCTCCCGGTCTAGTGGTCCATCGAGAGGCTGACCTGCCATGCAATGTCATGTCATGCCATGCCAGTGAGATGGGATGGTAACTAGTGACAGGGAAGGGCGGAGGAGTCCATGGTGGCATGGCCATCTCGTGGTCGACCAGGTGGTGGGGGGGGGGATCCGTTGCCATAGCGCAGCAACGAACAGCCGGAGGGAAAAAAAGAGAAGAAAATCCAGGAAGAACGGAAAAGAAGAGAGGGAATAAAGAGGGACAACAGCAAGACACATTGTTTCCAAGATTTGGTCTGAGCTCCAGGTCCCCAGCTGCTACTATGTATCCACTGGAAACAACCCACGGCCCATGCCATTCTTCAGGCACAGATCCCCCATCATTGGTCAGCCGGACGGATGGACCCATCGCGAGCGAGCTAAGCGAGATAGGACAAGCCAGGGGTCATTTTTGGAAACTCTATTTTTCGTCTTTACTTTTCCTCTCTTCTCCCGTCCTCTCTCTCTCACTCTTTTTTTCTCCCTCAAGGCTGATCCCTGCCATGTTCGTCTGATCACAATACATAACTCAGTACTACCATGATAATTTGGTAACAAAAGGGCATTCTGGCCGCCAAGGATCGTCGAGGTCATTCCTCTTGTTGGATTTGGAAGATGACGAGACCCTCCCTCCTAGGTGGTCAATATTCATGCATGTGGTGGTGACATGGTATGACGGGTCTCCCTCCTTCGGTCTTATAGTTGGTTCTCTCTCTCTCTCTCTCTCTCTCTCTCTCTATCTTTGTAATCAGCTAGTACTATGCAGGGCCCTTGTGAGGCCCGCCGGGATAGCCTCGGTCAGATCGTATCCGCATCTGTGATGGATCATCAATTTCATTTCAGAACCGGCAGCGTTTTCGTTGCTCAAAGGACAAGAGGAAAGAAGGACGACAGCCTCGTTTCTCATTGCGTTTTCTGCAGCAGCAAAGCAGGTCTGTTGTACTGCTGCTCATGACTAGCGTATGTCTCTTGTCGGCGGGCGTTCTGGCCTTGGGGGCAGTGTGCACGGCCTGTCCTGTGCTCCTTTCAAAATACATCTCACCTCGCTGAGCTGCTGAGCACGTTCGGATTCCGGCGTCCCGGCCCCCACAGCGGCGAGGCAGCTCAACGACGATCCTTATCAGCTGGCAAAGCTGCGCGGCAGGGGACGAGCTGATGGGAGCGGCCACCACACACACAGAGAGAGAGAGAGAGAGAGAAACAGAGGGGGGGCGGGTCGGTGGAACCCTTCAAGCTTAATGGAGCTTTTTTCCTCGTGGCCAGAAAACCCTCCCCGACCGACGGCCTCATTTGGCTCAGATCATCATCTCTTTGGGCGGAGGTGATGAGCGCCCGTTGCAGCGGATTAAAATTGCGATGCGATGTCCCCCCCCCTTCCCTTTCTTTCTTTTCAAAGCACCTGGGGGAGACGCGGCCACGGCGGCATTTGGCATTTGACCATGACGCGATGATATGCTGGCGATCTTGTCACAAAATCGTCATGGATAGACTGATGGCTGCTCTGCGACCCGCAAGGGCTCGGCAACGTGCCTCTCTCTGCCTGCCACTGGACGGGTGCTGCTGAGTATCACATCTCCCGACTCAATATACACAACGCTTCAATTACCTGGGGCCCTTGGTGGCGGTTTTACAGTCGATCATCTTGCCCGTGCGCTGTCCAGCAAAGACGCTTCAGAGTGCCAGGCTATAGTGGCTCGGCCTCGTTGGCGCTTGAGTGGTGATCACCTAGTCCACTGCATTCGATAGAACATGACTCTGACCAGGTAGGAAGGTATCACAAAAATTTCTTGATTCGGGATGTGTTGTCTTCTTTTTCAGGTAACTCGGACTACGAACTCCTATATGCCGTGTGGCGATAGTGTATGACATTTTCTGCGGGATGATATTCCCCTATCATGGTGACACAGCATGACTGGTGCTGTCCACCCGGGGGTGTGACTGGCCTCCAGCTAGCCTCCCCTTTTGGAGGCATCCCATGGCTGTCCCACCGCGCAAAGAACCAGGGTGATGAACGTTCAGGGCGCGTGCCGCTTTCCATCCCCCTGGTTCGGACACGGGAGGGAGATCGGCACCCTCATCACCTAATGAGCGCGTCGATTTTGGTCGTTGCCATCATCTTGATCATACAGTGCTGACTCGCACCCGTGCGCCTTCTGTGCGGCAAGCCTCAAGATCTCGAGAGCTCGTTGGGCATTCTATCCCCAACGCTGCTGCGACTGACCGTTCTGGGCTTGTCCGCCACTGTAGTAGTTGGGATACTGGTAGCTGTTTGGCGGCGGTGGCGGCGGCGCCGAGGCGTTCGCTGCCCCATTTGGAGGATATGGCACGGGCATGCTGTATCCTCCCGTCGGCGGCGAGTAGCTTGCCTGCTGTGGCGGCCTCTGCGCTGTTGCGGTGGGCCAGTTTGGCACGGGAGGTACTGGTGGGAAGGGGAACGGTGCAGACTGGCCAGCAACACCCCAGTTGGGCATCGTGTAGCCTGCGTTGGGTGTGCTGGGGTTGAAGGGCGCAGATCCGCCGAACTGAGGGGGTACAGGCGGGATCGGGAAAGGCCACTGGCCTGCCAGAGGGGGCGGGTTCGTTGCGAAGGGAGGGGGTGGTTGGTAGTTGTTCTGAGGCTGCGGGATCGACTGGTGACCGCTATGCCCATGAGAGCCACGGCCACGCCCGCTGAAGCCTCTTCCTCGACCACCGCGGCCGCGGGAATCCCCACGCCGGCCCTGATGCTGGCCACCGCGGCCGCTGTGTGTGGCTGGGAAAGCCGACACGCCTGGGGGTGGTGGTGGGGGCAGACCCATCCCGAAGTTGGCTGGCCGTGACAAGGGCTTATAGGGGCCATCGTCATCCTCGTCATACCTCAAATTGCCATCGCCGTTGGTGTTGTTCATGCGCCAGTCATGATCGTCGCCCTTGTTGTTGGACTTGCCCTTGCCTCGCTTGCGGTTCTTCTTCTCCCGCTTGTGAGCTTGCTCCTGCTCGTCATCCGAGTACTCCACCTCGTCCGGCCCGACCTCCTCATCGTGCAGGTTACTGGCATCGGACCCCTTCTCCTGCCTGAGCTGTGAGGGGAAGACGAGGTTTGCGAGGGACTTTGGGTACCAGATCTGTGTGCCCCTCTCCAGTCCGGCCACCTTGACCTCCTCCTCACTCTTGAATTTGAGGACATACATGGGCTTGTGGACAGTCGCGATGGTGTCGTGAACAGTGCCGAGGACAGTCCGGTCCTCTTTGCATAACGGGGTACCACGATCAAGAACGGTGTTGGCAGTGCCGTCTTGAAGAGCTTCAATGACGATCTGAGTGCCCTCGACGATGTGGCGCACGATTCCGAGTGGCATGATGGCCTCACCTGCTTCGATCTTGATGTCGGGCATTGGCTCAGGCTCGTCGGGTTGCTCATTCTTAGTGCGCACACCGGCAGCCTGCTTAGCCGCTCTCACACCATCCATCTCGTCATCACTGCCTCCGTCTGCCTCCATCAGCAGCCGGGCTGTCTCTTCGATGCCCAGTTTTGACTCCTCCACGTCTGATTCATCGTTCTCGGAGCTGTCAGAACTGTCGGAGCTTGAAGATTCGTACGGCGAGGAGTCAACTTCCCACTCAGGGTTTTCGTCGGCCGTGCCCTCGGCGGGTGGGTGATCGGATGTGGGGATTGGGTTCTCGTGGGCAGGGTGTTCTGAGAGCTGCTCGCCGCCGGCTTGATCGCCATCTGTTGTCACGGTGTTCTCTGTAGCGACTTGACCTGTAGGCCCGAGAAGACCATCAAGTGCAGCTTCCAGTGCATCTGTAATACGGGGCGACGCTGCCGGCGACCCTCCAGTGACTTGCTGTACCTGAACCTCCTCGGAGTCAGCCATATCACTGTCTTGTGGACCCGACCCAGCCATGGGGATGCTGGTCGCTGTCGTTGTCGCACCGGCCTCGTGGCTCTGCTGATCTTGCATATTCACATCCTCGGCGCAGCCCTCGTCGACTATCACATCGCTGTGTTGCGCTTTGGTCGCATCGTGCACTTGTGCTTCTGTGTCGGCTATCGACGTTTGCGCGGTGGCTCCTGAACTCTCGCCTGTTGATACGCCGACGTTGCGTCCCTGGGTCATATTGATGTCCAGCACATCGTCGGCGGCCGCGGGTGCGCCGTCGCTCTCGATGACGGGCTCTGAGGGTCGAGGGGTATCGACTGGTTCCAGGTGGCCGAGGCCAGGAATGGGTAGGTTCGAGTTCATGACGGAGATTGATCGCTGAAATATCTTGATATAAACTTGGAAGCGGTGTTTTTTGAGCTCAGAGCTGGGATGTGTATGTATCCAAGAACTGAAGAGTCTCCTCCTTCAAAGGTGTCGTCGTGATTCGCTGTGGTCTGCAAAGATATGAAGGTCGAGGTTTTGAGAAAGTGATGATGAATAAGACACCTCAGCTATCCAATGTGAAGATATGCTATCCTTAAGAGAAGAAAGAAAATATTTATTGTCAATTGATACTAGACAAAAGGACTGCTGGAGATGTGCATTCTTGAAATAGCAAAAAGTAGAAGATGGTTAGGCAGAAGAGGTCTGGAAGAGTTCATTTTGCTGAACTTTTTTCTGGGTCATCTGGTATCGATAAGATCCTGTTCACAGGGGCAGGGGACAAGTGACGTTGACTGACAGGGATCGCTTCAGTGGACACTTTTTCCTCGTTACTGTTAGCTGGCAGCTAAAACCCTCCACCAGCCTGAACAACAGCATCTGTAGCCTGGCGCTGAGCTACAAGGTGTCATACCACGAACTTATTCATGTATGCGTCGTTTTGAGCTGTCTAGGAGCTTGTGCTTGTCAACAATCATCATCCCACTGATCATCTGCGACGACAAGAACCTGGGCTCATGCCACCATGGCTCCAGCCCAACAGCATCAGTATGTGCATCCTGAGGCTGCGCATGCAATGAAGAGGTGAGCCCATCTACCAGAGAAACTGAGGTGAGACAAAGATGTGAGCTAATACGATTCCAAGCAGACCCCCAAGCTTTTTTGTAATACAACCCATCTATGCGCTTGGCATCTTCTTTGCCACAGCCTTGTTTGCAGCCTTGTTCAATCCCATCCAGGACTGTGACGAGACCTTTAACTTTTGGGAGCCGACTCACTACCTCTCCCACGGCTATGGACTGCAGACCTGGGAGTGGTCGCCAGAATATGGCATCAGAGACTGGTTGTATATTGCTCCCCATGCAATATTGACTTTCCTTCGCCGCATATCCCCACAATCTACAAAGGCATGAACATCTGTGACCCAAGACTGGCCTTGAATATATATATATAAAATAGAGTACTGACTTGTAATATAGCTTGGGGAGTTCTACTTCGTCCGTTATGTTCTGGCTGCTGTCTGCGCCCTGTGTCAGACCATACTCTACCGTGTCATCACTCTTACCATTCACCCCCGAATCGGTGCCTTTTTCATCTTGGCTACGGTCCTCAGTGCCGGTAACTTCCATGCCAGCACCGCCTATGTTCCTTCAAGTTTCACCATGTACACAGGCATGCTCGGGGCTGCAGCCTTCATGACCTGGAAGGGAGTCCCTCGCACTGCGGCTGGAATTGCATGGTTCGCTACTGGTGGTATCATTGGCTGGCCTTTTTCCATGTTTCTGTGCGCTCCATTTCTGCTGGAGGAGGCTCTGTTCGTGGTTATGAGCTTGCGCGACTCCGAACGCGTCCTCTTCGCAGCCAAACGCATCTTCCAGGGCGGTGGTGTCGCGTTACTCATACTGGTTCGTCGTCGTAAAAACCCCTCCACGCTTGAGTGAGGAAATACTGATCGAAAGCAGGCCACCGATTCCCTTGTCAATTCCTACTTCTACAGGAAGCCCGGCATCGTCGTAGCATGGAACATCATCGACTATAACGTACTCTCGAAGGGCGGTGGGCCAAATCTATACGGCACGGAGCCATGGACGTTTTACTTCAAGAACCTGACACTCAACTTCAACCTCTGGTTCTTGCTAGCTCTCGTGGCCCTGCCGCTGTTCTCTCTACAGAAGATCTTCGCTCCCTCCGGCCGCGGGTTCTCGTCTGGTCTGCGGACGGTCGTCTTTCTTTCGCCCTTCTACATCTGGTTTGGTCTCTTCACTCTGCAGCCACACAAAGAGGAGCGGTTCATGTACCCAGCGTACCCTTTCCTGGCCCTCAATGCTGCGGTTTCCGCCCACATCCTCCTCACATTCGTCGGGCACGTCAGTCGGAGAACCGTGATCGGGAAGATCCCCGCCAAGATCAGGCTCCTTGGTTTCGTGGTGGTGCCATTCCTGCTCGTCGTCTCTGTGACGCTGCTCCGCATCATCGGGGTGTATACGGCGTACGGTGCGCCGTTGTCTCTGTACGAGCCTCTCGGCGCAGGAGTTCTCTATGGGGAGATTGGTGAAGTTGGGGAGCGTGGCGACTTCGTCTGCTATGGAAAGGAATGGTATCGATTTCCTACCTCGTACTTCCTCCCTCGCCAGATGCAGGCCAAATTCATCCGCTCAGAATTCCGTGGTCTTCTTCCTGGGGAGTTTGCCCACCGCTCGGACGAGGTTGGCTCCTTCTCTGGGACGTGGAGGATACCAGAAGGCATGAATGATCGCAACGAGGAGGACATGGGAAAATACACGGACATTGGCCACTGCAATTTCCTGGTGGACACGCAGTACCCTCTCAACATGGAGAAGGGTTTTGCTCTGCCTCCCAATGAGCCTGACTATGTCGCTGACACGGAAGACTGGGAGGTGGTCAAGTGCCTTCCCTTCCTTGATGCAGGAAACACAGGCCTCATTCCCAGGATGATATATATCCCTGCCTGGAGCTTCATACCCGAGAAGTTCCAACGAAAATGGGGACAGCACTGCCTGCTCCGGCGGCGAACGCCCGTTGTGGCTGCTGGCGATGCATAATTTCTGCAGATATCCCAAGGTTATGGGAGCCATCGGAAAGTCGGACTTCGATGTCACCTGGTAGTGATGAAAATGTCATTGGTAATAGGCGGATAGACAATGGATAGAAAAGTCAGACCTGGTATGAAGGCGTTACACCTTATGTCTGAGAGAGAGCCTGCGCGGTATTGAATATATCTACAAGATTTGTGTCCTTGTTTTCCTTCGTTCTGGTCGTTTGGATCTTGATGAATAGAAATACCCAAATGAAGACTAAGCAAGTCAATGTTGACACTGCCCTCGGTCTGACGATGCTGACTTTGGAGCTCCAATAGACCTCGACGCAGATGGTCACACCTGTCTCAACAATTGGGCCGTGTACTGGGTCTTTGTGGTCGCTCTGGGCAGTGGCTGCCTGTGTCTGCCTGCCCTTTTGTACCCAATCATTCAGTCAAAGGAGGAAGCGGAATCGCTGCTCCTAAATCAGTTGTCGCAGCTCCAGCACTCGCGTATTGGGCTAGAGAGTCGTCTCCTTGTCCCTTCCTTATATGCAGTGGGTAGATCTCCTTCTTTCCTTCCTTCCCACCCTTGAGAGGGAACAAGATGGTGTTCGAGTACGTATGAACATTTCAGTAATGAAAATACTTGTTAATCGATCTCAACCTTTTTTTTCCTTCGAAAATCATCCGAAGGGAAGGCTGGGTTAGCTGCTCAAGCGTGGGGTGTGACAATTTCACATCGCTGCTTGGTCACTTCCTTGAGAAATTATTTCCACAGAACTTGCCAACTGTGGAATCCCAAGCCAGTTTTCAAACAAGGTCTCCCCAACTGCTCTTCCGCTCTCCCACAGAATTCTCGAGTCTCGAGAACCGTGCGAGATTTCGTTACACCTGTACGTGTCTACCCACCCTCTATTGTACGAAACAGTTCCTGGACTCATCATCCTACTCTATCAAGGTCGTGGACACAGAGCGAGCTCCAGCCAACTTCCAACGACATGATACTTTAGTCCAGGTCTGACCCCAACGTGCCCACCTCCTCCTACGAGACGCACTCTACGACTCGTCCTACCTCAATATGAAGACCATACTAGCCGCCGCTGTCCTACTCGCCACGGCGAACACGACGCAGACAACGAGCCCGTCTCTGAACCTCTCCTCGACTACGCCCACCACTGGAAACACCGCCAGCCTCGACGACCAGAAGGCCCTCTCTCTTCCTCGCCACGTCAATGCCATGGGTGCCATGGGCGTCGGCTCCTCCTGTGCTGGCTCCGAGGGCGCCTGGTACTGCATGTCAAGCGCCTTCCAGCGGTGCGCGTCCGGCCAGTGGAGCAGCGTGGTCGACTGCGCCGAGGGTACTGTCTGCGAGCCTGAGGGCCTTAGCTACGAGTTCCAGACCGCCTTCGGCATCTCTGCCGCCACAGGTACGGCCGCTGCCACCACCGTCACCACTTCCTCACCTTCGGCAGCGGTGACAACTTCTTCGGGCACGATCACTGCGGACGCAGACTCCTCCTCGGCTGAGACTACCGACGCTGAGACGTCTTCTACCTACGCGGTTGCTGCTACAAAGACCTCAGCTGCTATGAGAACGTCTACGACTGCCTCGCGTACGGGGACTCCTAGCGCTCCAAAGCAGGATACCTCAGGAGCGGGCCCCATTATGACTGATCTCTCTCGGTTGGTGGGTGGCCTGATTGTGGGAGGTGCTTTGCTGTCATTGATGGCGATCTGATGGCGGCTGGTTCTCTTTTCTTTGGGGGAGAATGATAGACTTGGGAGCCAAATACTATAGAGATGAAGATCTTAGTAGGACCATAAATCCTCCGCAGGATCTTTCTACTTGTCGCGTTCTATTTGGTACAGTCTTCAAGGAGCTAGCTGGACACGGAGGTGTAGAGAATGAGACGACGGAGAGCTAGACAAACAGGTATCTAGCTTTATAAAGCGTTGGCGATCTGCAAATACAACAGTCCTCTTGTGTGTGTAGCTCGTCTGCGACTCCTAACCTAATGACTTTCCCCGATGCTACATCTCATCCTGCTTCGTATGTCCATGTCAAGCCATCACCCAACAGACAAATTCAGCCATCCAGAGCCAACCCATCAGAAGTGGAACGGCTGCCAGTAGGACCCACCAGATCTCGATGGTGATCTGCCGCCTCATCCTCCGAGCCCATATCCTCCTCCAGTCTCTCCGGTGCGAACACTGCGGCGTGTTGTAGATAAGACAGCCCAAGCCCGGCCGCGACTCGCACTCGAGGTGTTCTCGCCGCCTCTGCATGAGCATACTGACAGGAAATGAAGATTTTAGCAAACAGGAGAAGTGTCATCGAATTTTTTTCAAAATGAAAAAAAAAAACCCAAAGATGGTGGGTGAGGTGGGGTAATATGAAGGGGGTGTGTGATGTGGTTTTGGTGGCGGCGTTGGACCGGGCGGCGGCGCGACTGCGAGTGGCGTG
>JACWST010000002.1:39239-71295 GCA_014850475.1 Cryphonectria naterciae | reverse complement strand
GCTATATCTTTTTTTTTTTTTTTTTTTTTTTTTTTTTTTTTTTTTTTTTTTTGGTTTCGCCCGCCCAAAACGGAGACTCAAACACATTCGACTGCCCAAAAGCTTACGGCGCCGATCTCTCTTACTGATTGGACCTCGCCTCCAGAAAGCACAGCGAAGTCAAAGTCGAGAAGAAGGCCCTCCTCAAGCTTCTTCGGGCCAAGCTCAACGGCGACGCAACAGCTGCTGAGCTGGAGGAGCCACTCGAGTACACCAGCCGGTGCAAGACCTCGGCGGTGCTGGTGGCCACCTCGTTCATCGATATCAATGGCATCAAGGTCACCAAGCTGGCATCCAAGATCCTCGCCAAGCATGCCGGCTTGTCTCTCGAGGCTCTGAGTCACTGGGCCCTGGTAGTTGTGGACCGGGGCGAAGGGGTGTGTTATTTGTATGATCTGATGAGTGATCGTGAGAGACTTGTGCCCTCCTTTCCAGCTTATATAATCGTTGTAACTTTGTCACCTCTCTTCACTTTGACAAGTCTGCTGACTTTAGAGTGGTTCAGAAATGCTGCCGGCGAATAAGGTCATGAAGAACTACCCGCGCTGTTTCCCTGTCACGGAGCAGATGGTCGAGTCCTGGACAGGCTGCTCGTACATTGGTGAGACGACTCGGACACATGACCAGATTCTGGACTTGGGTGAGTATACACACTCTGTTCAGTGTGAAAATCTGATCGGGTTGACTTACTGAAGAGAGAGATGGGGAAACTAACCTTGTTCAATATAGCCGCGAGGTTCATATCCCAGCACCCTCGGTACAATCTCTTCTCGAACAACTGCCAGCACCTGGCGGAGCAGCTCGTGCGAGACCTCTGCAACGGCAAGGTGATCAGCCAGGCCAACCTCGGCGTGGAGGCCAAGATGCTCTCCACGAAACTCTCTTCGGCGCTTCTCATGAAAGCCCATCTCGATCCGGACGCTCTTCGGGAGCTGAAGTCAAATATCAAATCTTCTGGCGACCGTCTCATTGCTGAGAGAGGGTCTAAGGTCGTCCCCTGAAGACTTATCTTGCGATTGTCTTAGTGGCATGTAACCATGCTTCTGATGCTTCCCTTTCAGAGTACTTGATGCCTCTGAGATATGTTAGTGCCTGCAGGTAGGTACTTGAGCGAAAGCTCCTGGTCATCAAAGGAGGCCCAAGTTGCCTCTGTTCAACAAGGTCCGCTCCATCACTGCACCCAGATGAATTTGTACCCAAGACAGCACTCAGATTTGGTGGACTGTCTTTACAATGCCCACCTGACCTTGTACCTGGGACTGGTGGCTTTGTCCCAACTTGGTCTTTCTTTGCATACTGTATCTTCATGGTACTTACAATGCTGTAGGAGAACCTAACGACTAAGCAGCCTGCATGTTCACAGGTCTACGTCGAAACATTCTGCAGAAACCAGGGCCCCTCGTCTTGCAGGATTTGCTTTGTTTTCTTTCTTTCCCTGTCTATCATTACAATCTTTGCGGACCTAAGCTCTGCTTGACACGAGCCCCCGGCATTGCCCAAAGACACGTGCTCCCTCCCTCGAGGTTCTTTTGCCAACACCACGCTCTCTTGGCCATCAGAGAAGATAGAAGGTGGTGAGTTCTTGACTACATTTTCGTTCATGGTGTCTCTGCTCCAACTCCGTTCCCCCCTTCCAAGATTCCCTCGCCTGTTGCTCGGCCTCAATCAACAAGCAAACCGTGGTCCGATCCTCTTCGCTGACCTTTCGTCGTACCAGCTCACGAAAGGGAAGGCTCCTTCCGCGGCGTCCCTCCACATCACGGTTTTTACTTCTACTACGCGCTTCTGTAATCCAGCACTCTGTTCTTCTAGACCTACAACGCGTTCTGCGTATCACAGTAGGTATCTGGAGATCGTCCACTCTCTGGACCTGAGCCCATACTAACTTGATCCAGAGTACAAGATGGCTACTACTACCGACGCTGCCTTTCGTCTCTGCAAGACAAACGTGGCCATGTTCCGCGAGATCTCGGACTTCTACGATCTCGATGCCTCCTGGCTCACCTCGCAATTCGAGCAGTACACCAGCAAGAAAGGAACCACTCCCTTCTGCATGAGCACCCAGTCGTCCCAGTCGTACCAGTCCCAGAATGGCATCAACGAAGATGTTGACGAGGTCACCTTCAAGATCAGCTTCCATCCGAAGAACGCCAACCTGATACAATGCATCCGCTTCCACGAGATGCCCTCTGATAAGAACTTCATCATCACCGAGACATCCATGCTGCACACCCAGCAGATCACCGGCTGTCGCCTCTGGCTTGAGCTTCCCCGAGGCGCACTGGAGGATGACAACGACGGCGGCGGCAGCGACAAGTCTGTGCTGGACCCAATTGAAGTCAAGGTCTGCTGCGACAGCTGGAAGGAATTCATCCCTCCTGTCCCTGCGACCGAGCTCGAGCGCACCCACCTCTTCCTCTGGCTCAAGGAGCAGGTTGACCAGAACATCAGCGCCCTGGTCCGGCTCAAGAGCCAGGTCGCGCAGGAGCGCGTCAAGGCGAACAAGCTCAAGAATTCCAACGAGAAGCTCCTGAAGGAGAGTACGGCGCTCAAAGCCGAGATGAAGGTCATCAAGTCGTCCATCGAGAACCGCACGGCGGGTCTTGAGCAGTCGCTCGAGAAGCACAAGGCCCTGGTGCAGGAGCTCAAGGCCGAGCTGGAGGATATGAAGACCAACATCATCCCTGATGAGTCTGAATGTCCCACTCCCAAGGCAACGCCCGTCGCCCGCGCTGCCGAGGTGGTTGGAGCAGAGGGCCCTCAGACCACCCCCACGTAGAAAGATGGGTCCCTTCCTGCGGAGCCCAGGCGGCGGCGTGGACTTCTCCTTGAGGGGTCTCCTACTTGGGGAATGCCTGTGGAATGACCGTAAATACTCAGCTTTTGGGCGCCTGCAATCCCTAGTGGACTAACATTGGGGAGGTATCTTCTCTTCTGGTATGGGCGCAGACAAATGTGGTGTGTGGAGTTCTGTTCGTAACGGCCAAGTAAAGGTGATGGGAGAGTTATGACGTCTAGAAATAGGTATCATGCAATTCTTTTGATAGCCATCATGAAAGAGAAGATGCTCTATGAAATTTGACATTGCGCATGAGCATGATTTATTTGCTTCGTAGACGTGTCTCAATGTACATCCCGTCCAGGTGCACGTCCCGAGCGCTGAAATTTCCACGAATTTCATCTGGGTCATAGAACAAGCAGGGCCGAGGAAAACATTGATTCTGGAGATACATAATCTTTCTCTAGGAGAAATTCTCATGGGTGAGGATAAAAAGGTGAGGAGAGGAGGCGCTCTCTTGAGACTGCGCAAAGACCTGGCTTCACAGTATTAATAGAAAGTGGAGATCTTGATAAGTATGAAACAAACGTTTTTCTGTTCCCAAATTGTCTTGATGCTTTCCATGTTTCTGAACGATTTTTTTATTTCCATTTCTTCTTCTTCTTTCTCTCTTTGTTCTTTTTTTCTTTCTCGAATAATCTCGACAACATAATCAAAAGACTCGAGCGTTGAGTTGACATCACAATTCCCTCTTAGCTTCTTCGAATGCACAAGGGACCTACTGTATCACTAACACTTCACTTCCTTCTTTTTCTCACTTCCACTTCCTGACGACATCATTTCATGTCCAACCCGCCGCGTACGCACCCACCCAGCATGAAACTCCAGGCCGAACCAGGCATGCAATATGCCTATACAGCCACAAACGACGGCCTCTGCCTCGCCCTGCAGACCTCCCTCCCCATAGAAGACCTCCCCAGCTGCGGCCCCGGCTCCGCGTCCGACCCGCGCCGCAAGACCTGCATCCTCCTCATGCACGGCTTCAGCGGCAGCTCGGCCTACTTCACGCGAAACTACACCGCCCTCTCCGAATTCCACTGGGTCGTCGCCCCAGACATGCGCGGCCACGGCGCCTCGGGCCGGTGTAAAGGCGGCTACCACGTCGCCCGCCTCGCCGCCGACCTGCGCAGCATCCTCGTGCGCCTGCGCCTGAGCCAGCCGGACGTGCGCATCGTGCCCGTCGGCTGCTCCATCGGCGCCGCCGTGCTGTGGACGTACGTCGAGCTGTTTGGAGACGACGAGTTCGCCGGGCTCGTCTTTGCGGACCAGGCGCCCCTGCAGGACCGGAGCGCCTTTGGCGGGGGGTGGGACGCGGCCAAGAGCCACACGGGCTGCTACGACGAGGAGACGATGCACGCCGCGCAGCAGGACTGGGTGCACGCGCCGCTGCGGGCGCACAAGTCACTCGTCGAGGGCTGCCTTGGGTACCGGGCCGACCCACAGAGACCAGGCATCGGCGAGGGGCAGGAGCTGCAGGACGAGGCATTCTTCGTGGGCATCAGCCAGCTGTGCGACTCGGTGTGGCTCGCGAGGCTGCTCGCGGACCATACGAGGTACGATCACAGGGAGGCCATCGAGGAGATCAGGAAGCCCACGCTTGTGATCGCGGGGCGGAAGTCGGGATGTTTCCCGCTGGAAGGGACCAAGGAGACGGTGAGGCGGGTGAACGAGGGCAGCGGGATGGACCTGGCGAGGTGGTCTGTGTTTGAGAGCGGCCACTGGATGTTCTACGAGGAACCAGAGAGGTTTAACGAGGAAGTTGCGGGATTTGTCGCTGACTGTGTGGCCGGGACGCAGTGAGGAATTGGAGGGGAACCAGGTGAATGTGAGGATGGTCGGTCCAGCGTTGGATCACCAAATTAACAGTCTTCTTATGCCCTAGAGCTGAGAGGACCGGATCAGAAACCATTTTCATGCTCCATAGGTTCCCAAAAGCATAGTCGAGCAAGCAGCCAGCGAGCCAAATCCAGTATCACCAATCTCTGCCAATGCTCGAGTACCGCAGTCGTCCACACACACACACACCAAACACCATCATCTGAGAGGGAACAATCAGATCCTCACTTGACTGGATTCACCTGGAGTGCAGAGACTCCCTTCCTGATAAGCCACGCCGCCATAAGAGAATGAAACCATCGCCCCACCGCACTCTCTAGAAGCGTCGGCTTCTCACCATCCCTCCTCCGCCAGAGCCACGTCTCATTCGCAAAGACCACCAAACCCGCCGCAGCATCCCCTCTAGCAGCCTCAACAGAAGCAACAATAATGCCATCGGACTCGGGCCCAGTATACCCCTCAGGAGCATCCAATCTCAACTCCACCCGCTGCCCACGAATGCCCTCGGGGTCAGCACCGCGGTACTGGACGGTATACACCCCATCCACACGCTGATCTACCTGCCGAAAGTCCATGGCATCAATGTATCCGCTCTCAAAGGTATGGCGAACATCCGCGGGTACCATCTTCCGGAGGAGGCCGGACTGTGGCGTCTGCGTGAAGGCGCACATCGTGGCGCGGACGTAGCGGGTGAGAATATCGTCTACCCCCTCCTGCTCGTCCCACTCCTGCCCTACTAAGGCGGACAGGAGCACAGGCTTGGAAACGACACGTTCGTGCCAGACGATGTGGTCGGCGAAGTCATCGGCTGCCACGGATGAAGGGAAAGACTGTGGGAGAGAAGGTGTGAGGTCCAAGGTCGAGGCTGGGGCTGAGACCGCCCCATCTGTCGCCTTCTTCACCGTAGTCCTTTTGGATAGCCGGTCTGATGTGTAGCTGGACATGTCGCGCATGATGTATGCCCTTACGAGGAGCACAGATGCAGCAGGTGCGGCAATGGCGAGGAGGAACAACGCCCGCCGGGACGAAAAGGTGATATTGTCCAACATTTTTACCGAGCAAGTGTCGACCTGGGAGATCGGAGGGGAAAATTCTCCTGAATTGTTGACGAGACTTTCTTTGTATGTCAGCGACCAGAAAGAGGTAGTAGCATCATGAAGTCATCGGCATGTCGACGCTATTAAGACGGAAGTTTTGAGTGAGTCCTCCTGTTTATAAAGAGTGCTAGCTCGATCTTGGCAAGTCGAGACTTGTGCCACGCTTGACTGAAGTTCTTTCTCGACCGGCACCGCTGTGCTAGAACATGCAAACTGAAAATATCGAAAGCGACAAAAGAAAAGGGAGGGTGAAATTACAAAACAAAAATAATAGTCGAGCCTTTTTTGTGAGGCCTGGCAAAATGGAAATCGATCCTCCACGGACTCGAACCGTGAACCTTCACCAACTAACCGATAAGAAACCGGAAAGTGACGCGCTACCATTGCGCCAAAGGACCTTTTTCTGACTTTTGGTCACACAAAAGTATTTATAAAGCAATTGAGTTTCACGGAGACGCGCACTTCTATTTCCACAACCAGATATTCAATGAGAACATGATTTATCTCTCCAATTAAATGTCTCAACAGTGCATTCATTCATTAAAGGACCAGTATTATCTCCGAATTATTTGGTCATAAGCTGTACATTTGTTATGGCCCCATAGTCTGGGTCGAATTTATGGTAACCACGCAGTCGTGTTGACAAGTTTGGGGCTAGTCAAATAACGGCCTGGCAATGCATCAAATTCCTTTTATTCTTCTTGACATTTCGATACAAATAACAAATATCCAAACCAGTCAGTCTCTTCAAGAAATGCATGACTAGGGTCAGGCAAACAGATGTATCCCATACCGGTAAAACTGGCCAGTTATAACGGATCGAGATGGTTCCACATCGATCGAAATCAGGATTTCAGCCTAAAGGAGAATGTATTCCCGCCTACACTGATGGAATCGAAGCTGACTGGAGGGACTGTTACGGGCCTCTGGATGATTGACAGGAGACAGCTGCGTGATGGTTTCCCGGCTTCGGGTTGAAGATTATCTGAGGTCTGGGCGCCATCGAAGATGCGAATAAATGACCATATTGGCCTTTACGTTGGCCTTTACAACAGGTAAGGCTTGTCATATCGAGAGATTTGAAGTTCGTGCTTGCAGCCAGTCCGACTGAGCTCATGGTCCTAAACGTGAGAGACATCCAGCCCATGGTTCATCGCATATGTACAGAGCCTGATCCAGGCCTGTGGAACAGCTCATACCTGTTACTAGAGGGAACGCAGGTTTGAAGTGGAGTAAAAGCTGAGCAGTCTCTCATTCGAGATGCAGTACCATACTACATAGCTTTGAGAGCTACCATGAATCGCGGTTGTAATAACGTTGATCCAAGTGCATGACGACGCGGCCCCATCACTGCCGTACTCTGTTGAAAGTCGAGCTTGGGACAGAAAAGATTGGAGCCATCCCCAGGGTTCTACAGTGGTAGACTTGGAAGAAGAAAACGAATAAAACAAGAATCGGCCGGTTTGATGAATCCCATGGCCTATGAACTCCCTCGGAGTTGCAGTGCCTTGTCAGAGGCATACGGCAGGTGCGATATGTTGAGATAGGGGCATACTCTGTAGTTCAGAGACTGGACATGTTCATATTGACTACTTTGGTGATGGTTCTGCGATTTTCCTCTGCAATCCTGTATATGTACACCTCCCACTGGCCCCCCACGTCACTACTATGACGAGCTGCTTCCCGATGCTTTCTGCTCCTTCTCGTGTTCTCTTATTTGCCTCGTCCAGCTGTCCTCGGGTTAGTCCAGGCATGGTTTTCCAAATTAACATTCTCATTCGGTTGAACACGCACTTTCGACTTGGGAAGAATCGGCCTGGCTCGGGCATCTTGTGTCTAAACTCGCGCTCGGCACTCAGGTTCCACACAAGGGCAGTGATTCCCACTATGACAGCGCCGAAGATCGCCGTGTTCTTTCGCCAGTTCGAGGGTTGTGCGTACCAGCCACCGGCAGGTGACCAGACGTGCTTGGGATACCTAGAGTATGGTTGTCAGAATCGCTGGAGGGACCGGATTGTGGCCTCGGGACGGCTAAAGAATCGGGGGTACGGACGGAACTTTAGGACCACCACCCTGCGTGACTGTTAGCAAGAAGATAAGGCAGAAGAGGTTTGTATCAGTCAGACTCACCATTTTTACCTAGTCGGTTCGTAAGGCGGGAAGCAATGGTTGTGGGAAGGGGAGATGGATGACGGGCTTCGTCGATGGGAAGCTTTGAGTTGACGTCGAATTGCCTAGAGAGAGGGATTGGCTACAGCGAAAGCGTGTGGGACCTCTTGCGTCCCCAATCTGCCTGCCGGAATGGGTGGTGTAGCCTGAGCCTGGACTGAATTATGTCAGCTTGAGGGCCAGTGCAGCGGCCTCTGCCAACAGGGGGGGCTTCGGGCTGCTGCAGAGCTCACGCGAGCGACCCCGGCACCGACCCGTGTTAGCGTCCAATCTCGAGCTCACCATTTTTTTTTGTGCCAGACTTTGCGCGACGGAGAAAGAAGCCCATCGAGAGCACGACCCCACGACTACGAGTTGACGACTCCCATGACGACGACCCCTCCTCATCCGTCCGCGTCCCTATAAAACGGTGCTGTGTCTCAATTTGTACTTGGGACTACGGCTTGCACAAATCTTGTCTCCATGAAGAGGTTAAGGCTGGAAAAATGGTCAGGGCACCTGCTCTCAGCTCGACCGGGAGCCGCGACAACTTCTTCGAGATCGAGCCTCTCCGCGTCATGCCTTCGAGTGCAAGGCCAAGGGCTTAGGAGAAGTCAGGCCCAACATGCTTTCTCTTCTGCACCAAGGCGCTGTCAGTCGACAATAACGAACGCAAGAGGGCTTGAGGAAGAAATCAGGCAGGCCGCCGACCATCCAGCCAGCAGCACCCCTCCTCTCGCTTCTGAACAAGACTCACAATCTTCCCCCGCCGCGACGACGCCGAGTGCTGAGCCAACGCACTGGCCACCAATAGACCCAGATCAATACCTCGGGGAGCCACCCTCGCCGCTACCCAACAAGGCTCTCCGCTCAGCCAAGCTCGCCGCCTTACATGCACGACTTGGCCTCTCCGACAAAATCCCCCTGCAGACGCTGGCCCGGGCCCTCGTGGACCCCTCGGCCGACGCCGCCCCTCTCTTCAACAACTCCAACCTCTCCTTCCTCGGCCAGACGCTGATCAGCTACTACACATCCGAGATGCTCATGTGCCGGTACCCTAGGTTGCCCATGGAGATCATGCATGCGGCCATGAAGGCCTACGGTGGCGACAAGACGCTATACTACGTATCGCGGTCGTGGGGTGTCGAGAATGCAGCCGCACCGGGTGTGGAGGTCGACCCAGGCCTGCTCCAGTTTTCGCTGGATGCGCCTAGGGCCACGAACACGAAGTGGGGTTTCGTGCGGTCGGAATACCAGCACAGATACAGATATAGGCGAGGTATCTCGAGCAGAGTGGTCATGGACGACGACTTCGGTGAGGTGATCCCACGTCCGTTGGAGGAGGACGGAACCGGAGGCACAGACGTCGAGGATGTGATGAAGGCGATGAAGGCGGAGGAGGAGGAGGCGCAGTCATCAAAGCTGCCGTTCGAGAGGCAACTCAGCCTGGGCGATCCGGACGAGAAGAAAGCCCGGTCTCGCAACGTCCACGGGCAGTTCGTGAGGGCCGTCGTGGGTGCCATCTACACACACTCTGGCCGGGAGGCAGCACGGTCGTTTGTCAAGTCGCACATCCTCTCGCGGCAGCTCGACCTCGAGAAGCTGTTCACCTTCAAGCTCCCCCTGCGCGAGCTCGCGAGGCTGTGCATGCGGGAGGAGTTCGAGCAGCCCGTCGCCAGGCTGCTGTCCGAGACGGGCAGGCTCTCGAGGACGCCCGTGTTCGTGGTGGGTATCTTCAGCGGCAATGACAAGCTCGGCGAGGGCACGGCGGCGAGCCTCGACCACGCGCGCAAGAAGGCTGCCATGAACGCCCTCAAGGCCTGGTACCTATACAGCCCTGGCGAGGACGTCCGCGTCCCGAGCGATATGATGCTGGAGGGGGCTAAGCCCTGGGAGCCCGTGTATGTGGATATCGGCGAGGTTATCACTTCTGGTGTGTAGAGGAACTGTTGGTGGTTGCGGTTGCATGCGTGCATCTCTCTCTCTCTCTCTCTCTCTCTACTCATCATGCGGAAGCTGGGGGCCGGAGGAGTGGGAGGCCTGGGATGGGATGGCTAGGCGGCTGGTATCAGTGGCGCAATATAGAAATCCTGGAATGTGCGAGTAAGGAAAGAGGGGCAAAAAGCATCTACATTGTGATGACCTTGAGGCCAGTGAGCTGGCACAGGCATAAGGTTCGCCCTTGGGAGATGAGGCGAGGAGGAGGAGGAGGAGTGGATGACCGGGGTTACTGCTCATTCCTTCGGGAATTGTATATCTGGTTGAAAAGAAGAAAAGAAAAAAACGACACCCTAAATATAAAGATGAGCATCGCTGAAGGCGCAAAAGTCAGTATCTGCAAAAGTTCCTGCCCCTATGTGCTAAAGTCTAGAAGAGTAATATAAGCCTCAACGCAGTCGGTATCTAAGAGTTCGTGAAGGACAAGGCTGTCAGAAAAGAAAGGAAGGCTGAAAGAATCGTGTGAGGCTAGCTGAAGAAACACGTCAAAACAGAGCAAGTTTACGAGGCTTGTCAGAACAGCGCGAGGCTGATTCACAAGGCTATGATGCCCCTATCACCTCTTACAGTATAGCAGATTTCTTATGTGTGACCATCTCTATTGGGGTATCTATCCAGGAACCCCCTTCCATCCGAACCCGATTCGAGCAACAGGTCCACTGCTGCTTTGTACACCCAACGCCCTTTGGCAGGTAATGCCCTCAGCTGAAATGATCCCCCTCGCCCAGCTTCCCGCTAACCCCCAGCCTGACCTCCCTTCTCCTCCTCTCCGCCTTCAGTGCCTGTTCCCTTTCCAGTCTTCTCTTCTTCTTCCTCTCATACACCGCCCTGATTGTCTTGCGAATTTTCTCCCGCCCCTCGTCATAATTTGCCCTGGCCAGCGCGACCACCTTCTCCACCTCCTCGGGGGTATACACAAAGTTCCACGTGCTCATGTATTCGCTCTGTCCGGGGTCCACGCTATCGACCTTGTCATTCTTGAGGAAGGGCATGTACACGACTGCAATTCCCGCGTCGGGCTCCATCAGCTGCCACGCGTCGGCGTCCTCCAGCGCCTTGGAGGGGGGCGGCGGCTCGCTGCTGCGCTCCTGCGTAGTGCCGACCCACACCGTACAGTACCCCAGCTCGCCTGCGGTCTCCTCGCCCTTTTCGAACTTGTGCGTGTCCTCGACGTCTTTCTCCTGGACACCGGCCTCGAGCCGCCGGGCTGCCTGGTCTATCTTCGCCTCGGTGAGCTTGCGCTCCGCCTCGGCTGCCGAGATGGACTCGGACTGGTCGAGCTCCTTGGCGACCTGGGTGTCGCTCTCGCCCGGCCTGGGCCAGCCTACGCCCAAGGGCCAGCCCTTGATGCCTCTTTGTCGGGCGTATCCGTCCGCCACAGACAGCCAATTATCCGTCTTCACGTCGGCAGAGGCATCGAAGGCGATAATGACTTCGACATTGCGGCCTGGGCGCAGGAGAGGGTAGATGGGCAGGTTGTTCGACATACCCGCATCCATGAGCTGCAGGTACTCTTCATTGTAGACACTCGTGGGTGTGGTCTGTCGAAGTTGCCCCTCCATGCCATAGGTAAAATTCGGGATCGTCGCGGGGTCGATCGGGTGCACTTTGCTCAAGTCCTCGTTGTGGCCCGAGATCATCTCGTCGATGGTCGCAAACCCCGTCAAGCTCTGCACGAGTGGTCGCACCTCGCGGTAGTAGTGAGATAGAGTCGCGCAGAATGCGCTGCCAAAGATACCCATGAGCAGCGGCATGCGGACCTCTGGTAGATGGAAGCCGTCTTCGGGAGGGACATCGCGGCCGTCTTTGAATTTGCGACCCAGAGCCCAGGTCGGGATACCAGCGGCGAATTCTTCACAGAAAACCTCGTAAGGGGTGAGCTCGAACCACTGAAACCAGGCTTCCCTTGCAGCTTCTTCCTTGGCCGCTTCTGATGCATTGCCGGTCGAACTGCCCGTCACAGCCTGGACGTTCGGAATCTCATGACGAACCGCTGTATAGATGGGCAAGGGGTGTTCCCCATATCTGATGTACTGCCGCTGGTTCGAGAGCTTGAAGTCCCGGCCGTTCACACCAAGCTCACCTTTGGGCACGAGGAGCCGCGCGGAGAGGAGGAGGCCGTAAACGTCGACGAGACCAATGTAGGCATTCGGATCGCCCTTGAGCTTTTCGACCAGGCCGCTCAGCAGGTACTTGTTGGTGGGGCGGGAGGATAGAGACGAGAAGGCCACGGGTGGGTACGCAATGTGTATACCGATCCTTGACTTGAGATGGTCGAGAACACGGTCCAGACTGCCTGCTGCGAAGGAAGAATGGTACAGCGCCTGAAGCCAGCATGAACCGCTCACCCCAGAGGTATATGTGATACAGTCAAACAGGCCATCCTCCTCGGTGGCGAGCATCGAGCCGGTGCCTGCGACAAGGGCCCGCAGTCCGCCGCCTGAGCCGCACATCGCCACGGTGGGCACGTCATCCTCATGAACATCATCCTCCTCCAGCCCGAGGTACTTTGCCAGTGCGACTGCGGTGATCCTCTTCCTCCGCGCCAGGTACTGCATCTCATCATCACATAGCTCTTGGGAAACCCGGACCTTGGCCGAGTGGCGAATCTCGGGGTTGATATCTGGGTCGTGGGCCTCCTGCCATATCTCATCTGCTAACGAGCCAGGCGCCATGGAGAGCTCCCGCTGCAGCTTGCGGATGAAGCCGGGGAGCAGCTTGGACCACTCCGGCAGGATGTAATCGAGCACCTTATCGGGAACATCGCGCCACTCTGTGTCAGTGATGATGCGAAAGTTTTCAAAGGTCGTGGCAAAATTGAACCAGGCACCGCTGTCCTGGCTCTTTGCCGCCTGGTCCTCGTGGACCTTGCTGTCGTCGTCTTTGGTTTGTGCTGACGACGAGCCCTCCTCTCTGGTGACGTCCCTTGCGTTCACATCACGCTCTGGGCCGGGTTGAAGCTCCCTGATGATATCTGATGGGTACAATGACCAGATCAGCAGGGTGCCGATCAGGATCGCGGTGGGAAGCGTACGCTTTGAGCTTCGCTGCCTGCTCTTAGACGAGGAGAAGATGTGGCGGATCTGTTGGGCGGGTGAGGGCAGGCAGCCTGCTTGACGCGTCGGGGCGGCTGTCCTGGAGGCCCATTGATTTCGCAGCAGCAGTCCCGGGTGCCTGTCCAACCTGGTCCGTGGTATCGTGGTACCTCGCAGGTACGTGTGTCCAAGAGGAAATCTCATTGTTGCCGTCTGATCAGTTTATGCGCAAAAAGAGTGTGTCCAATGTCAGATCCATGGTCCGCCAGCCGATCAAACATCTCAAACCCCCTCCAAGAAAATAAGAATAATTTCCCAAATATGTTTTCACACGAGAAGAAGTACAAGAGTCAGTCTATTCCTCTGACTTCTCTGTGTTCCTCCTGGTCATGTCTGATCGACGCTGGAGGCATCGCCAATCTGGAGGGTTTGAGTTGGAAATTGCTTGGATGACGCTTGCCTCAACAGCTTTTTATTTTTATTTTTTATAATGCCTCGGCGGGCGTGAGTCGAGTGTGATCTCATCATACCTACAGGACAAATTATTGGGTGGAGCCCTTGGCCGGCACAGGAAATGCAGGTACTCGCCGCCGCGGCTTCCGTCCCATCCCAACAAACACATTCGCGTGGGCACTAAGAATAGTAGTCTATGCGCGACGCTCGAGTGTCGTACCTCGGGATTACATTATCGTCTGTTCTCCCTTGTTTTCCTCCAGGCATTGGAGGCCAAGTGAGTTGTAACAAATCATTGGAAAACTTTCTTTTCTTTGACACCCTGCTAGTCCTGCGATTGACGTTGAGGGCCCCTGCATCGCCTCGACATTCCAATACATCATCATAAAGGAGGAGCGTCAGCCCTATGGCGCAACGCTACCGTTGAAACCTGCTTTCCATTCCCTCAGGGTTTCTAGCCCTCTTCGAGAACCACACACCAACCATCAGCAGGCCGTTTTAGAGGATTGCCAGATAAAGGCCAATAGACCAGACGAATGGGACATATTCCTGGGAAGGGACGAGAAAGAAAAAAAGAAGAAAAAAAGGAAAGTTTGGAACAGTATGTGTCAGTATTCAATTGGTCTATTGTTTTCCAATCAGGGCTTTAAATAAGCAAGGAGGGAAGGCGGATATAGTGGTTTTTTTTCTTTCTTTCTTTCTTCCTTTTTTTTTTTTTTTTTTTTTTTTTTTTGAAAAAGGGAAGAAAAACAAAAAGAAGGGGGAGGGGGGAGAAGCATTTAAAAAATGATTGTGGATGGTATCAGGCTTCGTTACGAGCCTCGTCGATCAACACGAGAACCTTGCTGATAAGTTCGGTATCACAAAACATGCAAGGATACCAAAGGGGCAGATGAAGAAGAAGAAATGATCAAGATGAAGAGGGAGGGCCAGAATGGTGCCGCTGGTTGTGTATCGTATAGACCACCTGGCAGCCTAACTAACCAGGGCAGGCAATTTCCAACCGCAGGCCTGACCAACCACCTGCCACCAAGACAACAACGCCCAGCTGCCGGTCGCGTTGCCTGAAGGAGATGTGGGAATATCCAGCCAATTGAGCTCGAGGAACGGGAGGATTTTTGGCACCTCAAACCTCGTACATGCATGTGCTAGCAAGTAGTATGCGTGTATGGTCAACAGTACCACCAACCAAACAACCCCTGCAGCGTTCTGGTTTCTCCACCTCTTGGTGATGAGGCAGGAAGGCCTCCTCTTGCCCCCCCCCCCCCTTTATTTATTTATTTCTATTTTCTGCCCAAATATGCAGCACACAAGAAGAATCTGCAGTGCCGCAGTGAGCAGAAGGTGTTATGAGTGTGCCTTTTGGATCTGCTCCAATCTGGCCTGATCAGGCTTGGCGTGTTCAGTTCAGTTCACTCGAGTTGGGCCAGGGGGACACGGTCCTCTGTGTGGCCCCTATGCGGCACCCTGTGGGTCACTGGGGAATTGGGCCGACCGGGGGCCTACTGGCTCAGGGACCAAGCTCGTAGCAAGCGAAGTGACCATGTCGTCCTACCCGTGCTTGCCAAATTTCCCCCTTTGCAAACCCTCTCGACACACCCGTCTTCACATTACACACTTCATCTCCACGTCTTCTTCCTTCTCCGTGCAAAATTTCCCACGACCAGACCTTACCTGTCCGTCCATCTTCGTTCTTATCACCAGTTACACCTTTTTTTCTCTTCTTCCTTTCTTTCTTGTTCCTCCTTTCGTCACATTCTACAAACTCCTCAATCCGACAAGACAAGACGTCTCACCTGTCTATCTCCTTAACGCGCGTTGCAAGCTGCGTGTCCCCCCCCTTCCTGGTACGTCTAACCTCAAGGCTGTGATCTCCCAACTTTGCAGGCGAAAAAAACCCTCTGTCGCAGCTCCCTCATCTCCAATCAGACCTGTGTGTCTCATCTGGCAGCTGTCTCTGGAGCGATTGATACCCTCCTAAGCTCTGCTAGTGACGATAGTCTGGCGTTTCGCCCAAGAGTCTGGTTTGGGATTTAGGAGGCTTGACTTTTGGTACCTGGAGCTTTAGTGCGCTGCTACTGTTGTCACTGCCGAACCTCTCCCCTGAATGCCGACGCTCTTGCTAACAACTTTTTTTGTCGCTGCCTTCCATAGTCACTCGTTCTATCCTCTTTTTTTCCGAACATAAATCGGTTGCACATACACAATGGGTAAGGACTACCTCTCTCCTGCTTCTGATGGTCAAGTGGAGGGAGCAATGCAAGGCGAAAGCCCAACTGGCCACGGCCACTCGTGCGGACCCAACCGAACCGTTTTCTGCAGCCCAACCAAGCCAACCCAATCCCACCCACCTCTCGATCCAACAATCCGTCTCTCCAGCTGCATGTTACCGACTGGGTCTGGTTCCTTCTTGACAACGTCTTCGATGGCCGTCCTTTGGGCCTCGCCGTGCGAATTCATTTGTCCATCATCCGTGATATTGCACTGAGGTGCTAGCCTTCATCGAGGGCATCGTGGAAAGGCTAGAGCGACTGCAGGGAGACGACGGAGGTTGGCGCAGCGACATTCATCACAGCGAAACATGCCGTTCGACTTGATCCATACGACCAAGACTCGTTCCCGCAGTATTCAACTGGATGAGACCGTTGCCAGCGCCTTTGATTCTCCGAACTCTACCCCACCCGCTGTAGCCACGAGATCCAGCAGCCTCGCCTACCACGTGCCCAGGAGCTTCGTCTACCGCAGCATGCTGGATGTCGAGGCCGCACCCAGCATCGCACCCCTCGCGGCCCTGGACCTGGACAAACTCCGCCGCGAAATCATGCCGCCGCCCTCTGAGTGTCAGGTTCCTCGGCTCTGCATTGCTCCCTGAAACTGACACCGAACATCTGTATTGTCAATGCATCAGAAGAAACCAGAGACTAACCTGATCGCTGTCCTCTAGCTTCCAACGGCGCCCCCGTCTCCACCCCTCCAGAGCCTCCTACTGGCAAGCCCTCCTCTCCTGTGGATCAAGTTGCTTCTGAGCCAGAGCAGCGTTCTAACGTCCCGGCTACAGCCACATCTGGCGGCGTGATTGAGAACAAGAACATTGTTCGCAGAAAGCTGACTGGATACGTTGGCTTTGCCAACCTGCCAAACCAATGGCACCGCAAGAGTGTCCGCAAGGGCTTCAACTTCAACGTCATGGTTGTTGGTAAGCACTCCCAGGAAGCCTCGTCCATGTGCAAGTTTTCATATCTAATGCTCGTTTTCAGGCGAGTCGGGTCTTGGAAAGTCTACCCTCGTGAACACGCTTTTCAACACCTCCCTCTACCCACCCAAGGAGCGCAAGGGACCCAGCCTCGACATCCTCCCCAAGACTGTGACCATCCAGTCTATCAGCGCTGATATCGAGGAGGCTGGTGTCCGTCTCCGACTGACAGTCGTTGACACGCCCGGCTTCGGTGACTTTGTCAACAATGACGAGTCTTGGCGACCTATCACGGACAACATCGAGCAGCGATTCGATGCTTACCTTGATGCCGAGAACAAGGTCAACCGCATGAACATCGTGGACAACCGCATCCACGCTTGTGTGTTCTTCATCCAGCCCACCGGCCACTCCCTGAAGCCTCTGGATATCGAGGTCATGAAACGCCTCCACACCAAGGTCAACCTGATCCCCGTCATCGCCAAGTCCGACACCCTGACGGATGAGGAGGTGACCGCCTTCAAGGCCAGAGTAAGTGTTATTACCTTGTCATGCCGAAACTTTCCCACACCAGCCGCTAACTAGTCACCAGATCCTGGCAGATATCAAGCACCACAACGTCCAGATCTTCGAGGGTCCCCGCTACGAGCTCGATGACGAGGAGACCATCGCCGAGAACAACGAGATAATGTCCAAGGTTCCCTTCGCCGTGGTTGGTGCGACCAACGAGATCACCAATGCCGACGGGCGCAAGGTCCGGGGCCGTCAGTACCCCTGGGGTGTCATCGAGGTCGACAACGAGGAGCACTGTGACTTCGTCAAGCTCCGCCAGATGCTGATCCGGACCCACATGGAGGAGCTCAAGGAGCACACCAACAACCTTCTCTACGAGAACTACCGCACGGACAAGCTCATCCAGATGGGCGTCTCTCAGGACCCCAGCGTCTTCAAGGAGGTCAACCCCGCCGTCAAGCAGGAAGAGGAGCGTGCCCTCCACGAGCAGAAGCTCGCCAAGATGGAGGCAGAGATGAAGATGGTCTTCCAGCAGAAGGTGGCCGAGAAGGAGTCCAAGCTCAAGCAGAGCGAGGAAGAGCTGTACGCACGGCATCGCGAGATGAAGGAGCAGCTCGACCGCCAGCGGCAGGAACTCGAGGACAAGAAGTCGAGAGTCGAGAGCGGGCGGCCGATCGAGAAGGAAGGCAAGAGGAAGGGATTCTCCCTCCGATAAACAGCCTCTCTCCTACCTTTCTCTCGAAGATCATGCCCGCGCACGCCTCATGCCCTCGCCAAACCAACCCGCCGATTTCCAAGTCTTGTCTTTTTCTTTTTTCTTTTTTCCTCTCCAGTTTAATCTCAACCTACTTAATCGTCGAAAAGTCACATGGCTCGACCAACCGGAACGGTCTACGGGTGGAATCTGGCAACCAGGCGCGTCATGCGAAACAGCAATGTCGAAATATACCGACAACCGCTTTGCTGCCAGCGACTTAATTATCACTTGCAGCTCAGATCAGGATCCTTGAACCACCTTCTGCGATACACGAATTGGTTTGGAGCTTTTTTTTCCTTCTTAAGCAAAGGTCCCCTGTATCCTTGAAAGACGGCCTAGAACAACCTCTTCCTCACATTCGATCCGGAGTCGACTCGGCATTCACGGTTTCCCTGGCGCACGCGTACGGACAGCGCTGGCCTCTATTTTCTTCTTTTCATTACTTGTTCAGAGATATCTGTCGAGTCGACACTTGAGAATACGACTTCTTATAATTCACGACGGACCTTAGCATCCCTTCTCGCCGGGAGGACCTAGTCCACTTTCGATGGTGCCCCACGACCAACCATTCGGGGGAAATCTTTTCTCATATCTCCGGGGGCGTTGAATGGATTCCCAGAGAATCCTATAGGGGCGCGTAGTTGGGATGCGTGTTGTGTGGCGGGGGAGGGGAGCATCTGTTTGCGGTAACCTGGTGACTGGGGAATGAGACGCGGAGGGTGTGTGACCCGGTGGTCGGATGGATAGCCCACGAGCGGCAGGTGTGGATTGCGTCCGTATTCTCGAAGTCGTTATCTCGTTGGAGGAGCTGGGATCGCATTGGAAGGCTCTCTACTTACATACCCCTGCCTCTTAAGCACGTTTTTTCCTTTCCCGGCCCGTTCAGTGTCGACTACTACTACTACTACAGTATTTTCCTTGTTGTCACCCTGCAGCTCTTCTTTCTAGTCTAGTGGTTCAGAGTCAGAAAATGATGGACATCCATCACAAACTTGTATGTGCTCATCGTGCCTGGTGAATTGCTCGGTGCCCGTGCTAGTGGTAGGAGAAGGATCCGTCCATCCATCCTGGTACATGATAAGGTTAAAAAGAAAGCTGGATCAGGCCGTCAGCCGTGGCGGCGGGCCGTTGATCGTGCCGTTGGTCTCAAAGCCGGCGTCTTACCTGATGATGGCAACGCTGAGGATGCTATCGCATTACGGGTAAGCTGATCCAAGACACACCCTGCTGAGCAGCAACAACCAGTAGTAGTAGCGCACTCTTGTCGTGTTTGCATGCTCACATGCCATCCTTTATTCTCAAACCTACTGATTATGAATTCCGATATCAGAGATTGAGATAGCATTTTATCGTTGAAAGTGATTGGGTGCAGATAGCATACAGGAACAGGCAAAGGAAGGTGTTCTCATCAAGTGTGGTGTTACATTTGCGCTTTTGCTGGGATTTTTATTTATTTATAAATCCACATCCCATCCATCATCTATGTCTAGGGTCCGTCTTGCAAATGGCCCCTTTCCACAGGAGATTGGGCGAGTTATATACAGGGTATACCAAGCTCAAGGATTTCATTTGCCGCTATCCCAGAGTGGGCGGCTTCCGTATCGACGACTCAAAATCGAAATCTTCGTATGGACTTTTGTCTGTACGCTGCGCCTGGTCTCCCCCCTACACACAAGTCCTCTCTCTGACTTGTGAATACTTTTTTCTCCCCCTTCTTTCTAAGCCACATCCTCGGCCATTACCTCCTCCTCAGATACCAGTTGAAAGCCAGCTGCATCACGCTCGGCGGGAACGGACTCGGCACCTCGGCGTAGCCCTGCCTCGCGACGGGATGCCGCAGGTACACGGCGGCACATATGTTTTGGTTCACCTCGAGGTATCGTGGGATAAAGGCAAAGGGGCTCATGAACCGCCTTGGCTGCCACGGCGTGAGGTATGGCTTGCTCTCGTCCACTGGGTTCTCCTCGTACTCCTGCACCATCTCCGCCAGCCGTCTCGCCTCCTTGTCCGACAACTCGTAGCGCACGGGCGCCTCCGGTTCTGGTGGTGGTGGCGCCGGTTTGGCTGCGTCTGCGGCGGCAACTGCCTGTGCAGTCGCCTCGGCGGAGAAGGCGCCCGAGGTTTCGGCGCGGTTGGCGGCACTGGGGTCACTGATGACGAGTTCTTTGAGCATCGAGTTGATGGTGCCGACGATGTCGTTGGTGACGGCGTTCTGGCCATCCTTGCGGCCGATTTGCGACGAGATATTGCGGGCCTCCTTGACAAAGGATCGGATTTGCTGCTTTTTCTTGACCGAGAGATCGCCCTTCTCCGCCTGGAGGAAACTCTTGGCCATCTTGGAGAGGACCTTTAGTTGTTTCGCCACCTTCTCCTTGTCGGTCTCTGATGCTGCCTCAGCCGCGTCTGCTTCTGCCGAGTCCTCAGCGGCGGCTTCTTCCGAGACTTCTTCTGCTGCATCCTCGGGCTCTTCTGCCTCTTCATCCGTGCCTCGTGGCTTGCCCTCCTTTTTCTCTACGTGTGTGTGCTTCTTCCTGCCTGTTGCGTACATGACCATGTCTGGGTCGACCTGGAACATGTCGCCGGGGTTGAGGAGGTAACTCGGATGTGTCATCTGTGCAGAGGCACCACGAGTTAGCAGTTTGCTCAACTCTTTCATACTCGCAAGGCGAAAAGCGCTTCTTTTTTTTGGGGGGGGGGGGGGGGCGGGGGACCTACCACCTGGCCGTTGACCTTGACGGCACCGTGAATCACAAACTGCCTCGCCTGACGACTGCTGCTCGCAAACAGGGCTCTGAAGATGGCGACATCAATCCTCCTCTCCAGTGGCGCAAATGTCATGTTCATATAAGGCGTCTGCCCGGGGGACTGCTGCAAATTCATTCCGGTCCTCTTGGTTTTCCGGTCCCCGCCGGCCGTGACCTCCGTCATGTCGGCATGGACCGGTAGCGGGAGGCCCTTGACATTGTGCTTGCGCGTCTGGCCTCTCTCGTGCCAGGGCGTCTCGTCCTCCGCCCGGGGTTTGTCGCGGCCCGAGCCCCGACCTGTGGCCTGCTCGGAACCGTCGTTAAGGGCCATATAGACGGGATCCATGTTGACGACGGATTGCAGGCGGCGGCTGAACATGCGGTTCCACTTGGACTCTCGGATGTGCTCGCCGTGGTAGGCGCGGGTCAGGGCCTTCGCGGTCCATTTCTGCTGGAAGAAGGTCCGACGGATGAAGTTGGGGATGGTCCGCTCGACTTTGGAGAGGTTGTAGAGGTTGTATTTATTCCAGGTTGCTCGAACTCTCTATAATTGGGCAGGCAAGGAAAAAAAAAGGGGGAAGAAGCGTCAGTTGAGGATGTTACCCAAAAGAAAAGGTTGGAATTTAGTCGCAAGGAATCGGATGATGAGGACAGGAATTTTGTGGCATTGCTTACCCCCTTCTTCAGGTGATGATAATTGAAGGTCCTCCTCAACCTCATCTTGATTGTTGTAGAGCTGGACGGACAAGCTCCAGGTCGAGTTGGGCCTTTGGTGGTGGTGGTTACCAGCCAGTTTGCTGTGCAGATGCAGTATTCAACCTTGAGCCGTCGCGATTTTGTCTTGTCGCGATTTCCAAAATTTAGAATGGAAGCACGCACGGGCCACTTGCAGCCTCAGCCGTGCAGCCTGGAGCTCCCTGAAAGTTGGGGGGGGGGTTGCATGTGGGGTATACAGGGTATCACAGCAATCGATACGGTTGATTGTAGGCCAGGGAAAGAGGGAGGCAGAGAAAAAAAAGTCCATTTTGCTAGTGATCCGCCGGCCCTCCTCTACTTTTCTTCTTCCTCTTCACCTTTTTCTCACCACACCAATTTTCTACACCTTTTTCTGCACAATTGTCAGAATATTTCCAATGTCCATTTACCGGTAGACCTATTGTCCATTCAGATCTCTGCAACCCGGACAGACCAGAGGTCTAGCTCCTAGGCTACCAACTGAGCGAATACTGCGACTCTGCGATCCTATCCCGGGCCTCCCAACAACAGCCTGTTGACGATCAGTGAACAACTACCCCACCACCAGCCTGACCTTATATCTTGACGCCCTCAGTCTCCAGCGAAGAATCTCAAGTCTCTACAATTAATTGGGGTGATAGACCTCTCTGTCTCCCAAAGAATCTTTCGTTCGCA
This sequence comes from Cryphonectria naterciae, assembly GCA_014850475.1. NCBI lineage: Eukaryota > Fungi > Ascomycota > Sordariomycetes > Diaporthales > Cryphonectriaceae > Cryphonectria > Cryphonectria naterciae. The sequence goes on along the minus strand of JACWST010000002.1, from coordinate 49,233 downwards.
GCGGCCACTACGGAATTACCCAACGCACTACCCATCCAAACACCACTACTACAACAATGGCTGAGGAGACTGTCAACGTTGAGGCTGCCCAGCCACCTGTCGAGGCTGTCCCTGAGGCTGCCCCTGAGGCTGCCCCCGCGGCCGTTCCCGTGGAGTCTGCCGCTGTTGAAGAGACTGCTCCTACCACCGACGAGGCCCCCAAGGAGAACGTGGAGGCGGAGGATGTCAAGAGCGAAGAAGAGCCCAAGACTGAGGAAGCCAAGGAGGACGGCAAGGAGGCTGGTCCTACGGAGGAGACTGAGAACAAGGATACCAGCATGCTGAAGACCAAGGCCCGCGCCTATACCAACCCCCGCAAGAACAAGAAGTTCGACCCATCCGTCCTACCAGAGTCCGACAACCCATCTGAGATCCGAGCACAGGTACGGTCGCAGCCAGAACACCGCGCGACCCCCCATGCATTCACACTAACACTTGTTCCCAGGTCGAGTTCTACTTTTCCGACAACAACCTGCCGAAGGATGAGTATCTCTGGAACCTCTGTGGCGGCGCCGAGAACAAGCCCGTCGAGGTGTCTAAGATCCACGTCTTCGGCCGCATGCGCCGCTTCCAACCCTACTCCGCCGTTGTCAAGGCCCTTCGCGACAGCACCACCCTGAACGTCACCGGCGAAGAGGGCCACGAGATGGTCTCCCGCAAGCATGCCTACGACCCCACCAAGGCACGCAAGCTTATGCCATGCTCTGTCTACGTCAAGGGCTTCGGCGACGAACAGCCCTCCACCCAATTCGACATCGAGGCCTTCTTTGCCAAGTTTGACACTGTCAACGCCATTCGTCTGCGCCGCACCCCTGAGCACCTCTTCAAGGGCTCCGTCTTTGTCGAGTTCGAGACCGAGGAGCAGGCCAAGGCGTTCTTGGCTCTTGACCCTCCACCCAAGTGGAAGGGCCACGACCTGAAGATCATGTCCAAGCAAGACTACGTCGAGGAGAAGAATAAGCTCATCGAGGAGGGCAAGCTCCAGCCTACCGAGCGCCGCGCCTTCTTCGAAGGTCGTACCGGCCGTGGCGGTCGTGGTGGTAAGAACTTCCACAACCGCAGCTCGGACCCCAACGACTGGAAGGCTCGCAAGGCCGACGATCGGCAGCACGGGCACAAGTTTGGTCGTGGTCGTGGTCGTGGCGGCCGTGGCCGTGGCCGTGGTGGGCGCGAGCGCCGGGATCGCGACGGCAAGCGCGAGGGCAGCAACGAGAACGCAAAGCGCCCTCGCGACGATGAACCCGCCACCGAAGAGCCTCCTGCTAAGAAGGTCGACGCCAAGTCCGAGGTTGCTGTCGAGGCGACCGAATGAGCGTGCTAGCCTTGGAGAGTATGTGATTGGAAAAAGTCAAATACTGATTGATACCCGGTTCTTGGTCTGTTGGCATCGCCATTGGTATTCATCTTTCTTAACAAAACTTTTGAAGGAGGCACACTGGTCGGATGGGGAAAACGGCGTTATACGGACGGCTGAAATAAAGCATTTCATGAGGGAGGATGCGAGCAGCTCCCCCTCTTTCTTATTAGGGGCAACGCCTGCTCCTGTACAGCAGTGGTCATCCGCGAGCCCGGCTGACTCCAAGAGGAAATGGAATAAAGTCTGGCGACCACACAAGTCAGGGCTCCTGTCGCACACATGTCATAGGGCTTTCTTAGATATTCAGAAGGCTGAAATCAACATTTTATGAATCGTGATTCCTTGCAGGCTGCTCTTCGTATGGAGGAAGGACCAGGCTCATGTGGTTCTGTCGGCCGTGTCTCGCTCGTGGTCTCGTGTCTTTGTGTGCTTGAAAGAATGCAGTCTCGTCTACTCTCACGAGTGACGGAACAATAGCTTCGATTATTAGGAAGAGATAGCAGCTTGCAGAGCCACTATCAGGGATGAATTCCAGCTCTCGAGCCTGCCATTTCTCCTACTGTACTTAGATGACCCTTTTCTTCTTCTTTTAACACCCGGTTCCCGTCATACCATACACACCATCCTCGGCTGTATAGGAACAAGTCCCTACCGCTCCTTGAGCAACGGTGCCGTTCTGTAGCAGATCGAGACTGATGTTCCTCATGGCAATGTTGTAGCAGGGGTTTCTCGCAGAACATGACACGGCGGCGGTGCGGGTGGCCGAGTTGACATAGCCTGTGAAGTTCACAAAGGCCACGTTGGAGATTAACATGTTGGAGGTGCCGGGGTATGAACCTGTCCCCAAGATCTCAGTGAGTGAATGTTTAGAGAGAGAGAGAGAGAGAGAGAGAGAGAGTCTTGTCGTTGTTGTGCTGGCTTCCAGCGGTGGAAGCATAAAAGGTTTTTGGATAGGCTGCTTACCATTATCGCCTGAATCTTGGGTGATGTCCATCCCGACAGAAGGGCCCTGGAGGTAAAAGTTCTCAAACAGAATGTTCGTGACGACGCCCCTGTAGTTAAAAAGAGAGAAAGGGGAAAATGAATGAGCCATCTGAACATGAAAAGAGGGAAGAGAGAGAGAGAGAGAGAGAGAGAGAAATAACTGTTTCGGTGACAAGACTCACCATCCCCCGCCTCGCGGCTCATAATCACTTTCATAGCTGCTCTGCGGCACCAGCTCGCCAACCCAGGTCTTGATGTAGGCGCCCGTCTCTAGATCGTCGTTGTAGGTGAGGATCTGAGCATCCTTCACTATGACGTTCTCGACCGACGAATCCTCCAGATACTGGCCCAGACTGCCGATGGCGACGCCGTTGCCGCCGTGGACGGTGATCTAGGATCAAGAATTGGTCAGTTTGGGTGAGAGAGAGAAGGGGAGGAGGGAGGAGAGAAAGTGGGTGGGTGAACCGAAGAAGCAACGTACATTCTGGATATAGACGTTATACGAGCGAGGCTTGATGGCTATGGCGTCGTCTCCTCTGTTGTAAGTCTCGAGGTCAGCAATCGAGATTCCCCTCTTATGATTGTTCAGTTGGGAAGGGGGGGGGGGGTTCTCTTTTTTTTCTTTCTTCTTCTTCTTCTTATTTCTCTCTGTTCTCTTAGACGAACTTACCCTTGATATACAAAATTGGTGAGCCTAATGTTATAGGCGTCCATGGTGTCGAAGCCATCCGTGTTCTGCACCCAGTTCGTGCCATAGGGGGCGTCCAGGGCAGTATTGTTGACGTAGATGTCATCGAACCACATCTCTGTGCCGTTCATGATATTGATAGACCACAACGGGCTCTGTGTCACAGTGACTAACACACGCAAGAGAATAAGTCATTATTAGCGTAGACAATTTTGGTCCAGCAGAAGAAGAAGAAAAAAACCCTACAGTGCTCAACCAGGACATCCGAGACGTTCCACCAGACAAAAGGCATAGGCCGACCGGGCAGCGTGTCGCCCGCCTCCGTGGTATACCACGTGTTTCCCGAGCCGTTGATCTTGCCCGTGCCGTAGCCATTCAGGTGTATCCTCTCGCCCGAGATGACAAACCCGGCATGATGGTTCTGAAACGCGATCGGGTACGAGTTGTTGCGCCAGTAGTCCAAGTCGTCCGAGAACAGCCACTCCCCCTTCCAGTCGATCGTGACGTCGGACAGGACCGGGTTCAGGCGGGTCGCGATGTAGAAGGTCGCGTTCTCTGGGAAGACGACGGTGCCGCCGTTGTTGCAGTCGTCAAAGGCGGCGAGGATCTGGGGGACGTCGTCCTGGCCGCTGCCTAGAGGGGTGAGGGTGCAGGTCTTGCCGGTGCTGGCTGGGCTGCGAGGCCTGGTCATGGGGAGGAGGGCGGTCGCGGAGGCGAGGGAGGGCAGGATGACCAGGCCCAGGAGGGGGAGGGGGAGGAGGAGGCTTCTCAGGTGAGCAGCCATTGTGTTTTGACGTGTGTGTGTTGATGGGAAACAGACTATTCACTGCTTTGCCTTTGTAGGGCGATGGGACGTGGACTTCTTCATCATTGACATCGTCGTCGAGGAGAGGGCAACCCCCCTTTCGGAAGGGGCATCTTGATTTGAATATATACATGTACACATATTTCCTAATTAAATATTTTCTGCATCATGACGGAGTACATAGCGAGATGAGGGTGCCAAGGGGAGCAGAGATGCTGCTTGGTCCTAATGCAGGGCGAGAGGCGGGCGCATTCTGGATCGAGTAACTTAATTGATGAACGGTGAGGGGATGATTCAAGTGTTTGATTGGAGGCAAAATAGCAAGGAAAAAACCCCAGTCCCAGGAAACACCATGCCCGTGAAGAACTTTGGAGTCTCCCCCCCTCCCCACAGGGGTCTTGTCTTGTTCCCCGGATTACGGCGCTGTCGCAGGCATGCGCATGCGGGGGAAGGGAGGATGAATTGCTTTCTTGACCGTTTCGGTGCAGTCCTGGCCGAAGTTTGGATCTCACCTGGGTATTTTAATGTATGCATGTGCTAGTAAGCTGCTGCAGTGCACATTGACGTTGGCATTGTCGATCCCAATGGCTCCCATGCATGTACTCTTTTGGCTCATCCAGAGGTTGTTACGTGTCTATTAGTGCTATAGTAACGAAGAGAGGTTGACAGATGTCATGAGGCCCTCATGCGTACACCTGAGGACAGATAAAAAAATAAATAAATAAAAATAGAAAAAAAGGAAGAAAATCCTGTACTTGGCTCTGGTCATACAAAATAAAGGCTTGGCTCTTTTTTTCATGCCTCCCACACCGAACTGGTGCGGTCCATGTTCCTTGTTACTATATGTATAAGACCTCGTATCTTCGAGTTGTGCCCACCTCAGATCTCAGATATCACATCTCGTATCTGCGTGGGTCGGATCATGTTGGCAATTGAGTAGAGCTCCACTGCAGTCAAAGATCAGTTGGTCTATGATTCAAGTCCGCGGGGAGCTTCTGTGGTCGCAACGACGTCTGCTGGCTCGTCGTATTCTATACATGAACTGGCATTAACAAGGGGCTTATACTTTCTTTTTCTTTCATTGCTTCATTAATTACTTGATATATTTATGAGTTTTTCGGTCTCTCCTTTTTTTTTCTCTCCCCCGGCGGCGAATGTCAGGAGAATGGAAGGAGCGTTTGACAAGCATGCAAGGAAGGAAGCACCTACTGCTTACTATACGATGGGAGCACGACCTTGGGAAGGCAGCTGCGAGCCAGGGTTTCCTCCTTCTCGTCCACAGCTTTATCTTCGCACACCATGAGTCCGCAAAATCAACCGGTGGAGGCGACATTCCACCACACTTGTCTCAGTCCACAGCCTCGCTGTCATGGCTGTCATGGAGACCCTAACCCTCCAAGACCTTAGCAAACCTCTGCTGCCTTGTCTGATGTGAGCCACTGGCAGGCCGCCGCAGCCACAAGGTCCGGACCGCAGGGCCGATCCCGCAACCCCGATGGCCTCCTACTTCCTATGGGAGGAAGTCTCTCTTGTCTCTCTTACCACGACAACGCAGAGTCCATCAAATGCCCAGTACCACACCAAGGCTGATCCATGCCTCTCATCTCCACAGAAGCAGCGTTATCCGTGCCCACAGCAGGTCGGGTCATCCTCTGGTCTTGGCCTCGTCGTCAGGTGGTCGGTCAGAATCCGCCGCTGCGCAAGACGCCACCCATTGAACGGACTAGGCACTACTGAGCACATATGCCGCACGCTATTCCTCTAGCCCAACGCCGCTGAGGCTCGTCTGGATCATCATCATTCTAGAGTGAAGTCCATAACCGACCTGACCTGGTCAACCTGAAAGCGTGCTCGCATCGGCCACGCCAAGCTCGCGCGAACCAGCTTGGATGGGAAAGAGATAGGCCACGCCGAGCCTCCTGTCAGGGATCGACAAGTCTTGTCTCGACACTCCTATACAAACAAGACGAGGGTTCTCTCCCCCCGTTGTGGATTTGTGGTTGTGTGGTCGTGTGCGGGTCTCTGCATTTTTATGTTTCCTTTTTCTGACATTCAGGCGCACGTCTGTTTTGTTCCTTGTTCGCAGGGTGTCACCAAACAAGCATAACTCCGCGGACTCGTGCCGCTCGCCAACACTCCGTCTCGCGCTTCTCCGCGGCGCGGCGCACCACCTCTTCTTCTTTCTATTGGCTTGTCTCAGCGGATCCGCTGTGTTCCCAGACGAACAGACCCCATTCTCCTGCGTGAGGCCACGGGCCAAGTATGGACCGCTCCTCGGGTCCTCGGCCAGCCCTGCAGCCTTCTCAAGGCGCTGGCGGTCCTTCCTCGGTTGGTTCTCAGCCAGCCCAGCAGCCCGTGGCAAAGAAGAAGTCGAGGTCTCGGGCCGATCCTGCAAATCAGAAACGACGGTGCGTCAGCACGGCATGTGTTGCCTGTAGGAAGAGGAAGTCCAAGTGCGACGGGGCCCTGCCGAGCTGTGCGGCGTGTAGATCCGTCTACAATACCGACTGCATCTACGATCCAAACTCGGATCACCGTCGCAAGGGCGTCTATCGTGAGAGGGTCGACAGCACCAAGGCCAAAAACTCAACCCTGCAGGTTCTCATCGAGGCCATTCTCAACGCGGCCGAGGACGACGTCCCCGAGATCGTGCGGAGGATACGCACCTGTGACAGTCTCGACGCCATCGCCGATGCCATCTCGAAGGAGGATTGGACCGCCAATCATGGAGGAGGAGGAGGAAATGGTGGTGGTGGTGGTAGTGGTGACGATGATCTCGCGGAGGGAGACCCCGCCGACGAGCCCGTGGACGGGGAGAGGGACCTGGCGAGGAAGATGGGAGAGCTGAGGATGAGGAACGGGGTGATTCGATACATCGGCGGCACCTCCCATCTCATCTACCAGGGCGAGGAACATGAAGCAGCAGCGGAGCCGGAATCACCAGACCCCCAGCGGCACGAGGACCCCTTCACCAGCTGGTCAGAAGTCACCAAGGACAAGGAGCTGGTGACACACCTCCTCAACATGTACTGGGGTTGGCACTATCCTTTGTTCACAACCCTCTCCAAGAAGCTGTTCTGGCAGGATTTCCTCAAGGGCAAACCAGCAAAGGCGCCGAGGGTGTCTGTGTACTGCTCATCCCCGCTGGTCAATGCCATGCTTGCTCTCGGCTGTCACTTCACGGCCACATCGGGCGCGTGCGCTGTTCCTGGGGACAGCCGCACAAAGGGCGATCACTTCTTTGCCGAGGCCAAGAGGCTGGTCTTTGACAACGACGAGTACACGGTCCCCTCCCTCACTACCACCCAGGCCCTCGCCCTCATGTCTGTCCGCGAGGCAGGCTGCGGGCGGGAAGCGAGGGGGTGGGTCTACAGCGGCATGAGTTTCCGGATGGCACAGGACGTCGGCCTGAACATGGACCCGGAGGCCATCGCGGGAGACAAGGGACAGATGGGCGAGGACGAAGTAGACGCCAGGAAGATCACGTTCTGGGGGTGCTTTCTCTTCGACAAGACCTGGTCCAACTACCTGGGGCGTCTGCCCCAGCTGCCCAAGAACTCTTACAACGTATCAAAATATGAGGTATACCCAGATGAGGATGGTGATTCCTGGGCCCCATATCTGGACAAAGGGTTTGACGAGAGGATGAGGCAGCCTGCCCGTACCCGAGCTGTCGGCCTCCAGCTCTCCAAGCTCTGCGAGATCAGCAGTGACCTGTTGTTGTTCTTCTACCACCCGAAGCATATCGGCAGGTCGAGTGGAAAATCGGTCGAGCTCAAGAAGCTCAGCGAGCTGCACAGACAGCTCGAGGACTGGCGCAAGGAGCTCCCGAAGGAATTCGAGCCCAGGGAAGGCCAGCTACCGAATGTGATCCTCATGCAGTACGTTTTCCCTTCCTGGGCCACTTCTTGTTGCTTGTGTACTAACCCTAGGCCCCCCCCCGCCCCCCTTTTGTCTCAGCATGTTCTATCACCTACAGTATATCCACCTGTTTCGCCCGTTTCTCAAGTACAGCCCTTCGGCGTCGCCACTACCGGCGCATGTGTCGCCGCGACGCATCTGCACGGCGAATGCAGGGTTCATATCGAAACTGATGAGGCTGTACAAGAAGCAGTACAATCTACGGCAAATTTGCAACATAGCTGTGTACATGCTGCATTCGGCCTGCACCATACATCTCCTCAACTTGCCCGAGAAGAGCGCGAGGCGGGACATCATCCACGGTGTAAAACACCTCGAGGAGATGGCCGAGGACTGGCTCTGCTCTAGGAGGACCCTCAGTATTATTAGTGTCCTGGCCAGGAAATGGAACTGCGAGCTCCCAGAGGAGGCAGCCGCGGTGCTGAAGCGGACAGACCAAAAGTACGGCCATCTAGTCATGGCCGATGTGCCCTCGCCGATCACGTACAAGACGCCGTCCTACCTGGGCTCGCCACCATCACTCGCTCAATCCCCAAATCAGCTACAACTACAAGGCCACGAGGGTGATGGCTCTGCAGAGGTCCTGAAACAAGACATGGCCGCCGGCTTACTTCAAGAGTCAGCGGCAGCCATGTCGTCGTCCGACTTCCTACCAAGTATAGGCTCGATGGCTTCTCCTGTCACCATCCAGCCGCTGGGAATCCCAAACACCACGGCAACCGACCCGTCCACCACAAGTATGTCTTTTGATCCCAATAATAACAACAATTCCCCCTGGGCCATGTCCGGCTTCGGCCAGTCCAGTCTGCCGCGCTATTTCCAGGCTTATGCACCAGTCCAGCAGTCCGCAAGTAGTGGTGCGCCGTCGGCGGCGTCGAGTTCTCATCAGCAGACCCCCGAGACCCCCTACATGGTGGACGCAAAGGACTGGTACCTCAAGGATGGCGTAAACTGGCAACAAAACTTTGAGAGCTGGGGCCTTGGTACAAACTCCCTCGCCACCGGTAGTGGGAATGATACTAGAGTCGGCGGGGGCTTAGCTGGAGGTGATTTGTTCATGTTCAGAGGTCTGCAGGGATCAGATCTGGACACGGGAGATGGTTGGGATTTTGACAGTTCCATGACGAACCTGGACATGATAGGCGGACTGGAGTAATGATTCGATGGCCCTATTATGGAATAATATTTATCTCGCTTCTGGAGCGGGGATTATATAGTGTTTAGTGTTTAGTGTTTAGACCAGCAGCGCTCGGCGTTGGTATCTCTGTCTGATTGATTTGCAAATATTTTGTAGTATGTGCGATCAATATAACCGATGTGATCAAGGCCGTCTACTATGGAACACACCTCGTCTATTTCTTATACCCAAAAAGAAAGAAAGGGGAAAACAGAAAAGAGAAAAAAAAGAATACTACACCAGAATTCCTTCGCCATACATAGCCGTCACTCGTTGCCCCCCCCCCCCCACAACTCCCCCACAGACATGGTTCATCAACTCCCCTCTCCTCCTTCCAGCTCCCTCAACACCCTCCTGAAGACCTCAGCCTCAGCCTCCATCTCCCCCATCGACCTCGCCACCATCGCGCTGTCCTCAATCCTGTCAAACCGCCCGCCTGGCTCCGGCCGCCTGCTGAAGCCTCCTTCCTTTTCCTTGCCCTCCGCGGCTGCCGTCTCCCGCGCTCGGTCCCGGTCCCACAGCGCCCCGCCCACGTTGCCCTCTTCCCCCGCCATCCTGTCGTACAGCTCATCGCCTCCACTGGTGCCGGCGCCGGCGGCCGAGGAAGGACGAGGGATGATGTGGACGTGGACGTGGGGCACGGTCTGGCCTGCCTCGGGACCGTCCTGGAGGGCAATGTTGAAGGAGCCGCCGTGATGTTGTTGGGCGGCGGCGGCGGCGGCGGCGGCGGTGGTGGGGAGGAAGAAGTAGTGCCGGGCCAGCATCCTCTGCACGCGCTGGACGGTGGTGAAGAGGTCTGTCACCTCGTGGGTGGTGAGATCTGTGAGGCGCTTGTGAGGACGTTTGGGGCAGACTAGAACATGGCCATCTTGGAGGGGCTTTAGGTTGACGAGGGCGAAGGAGTGAGGGGTTGTGAGGAAGACCTTGGGGGGTGGGGTGGGTATTAGTTCTTCTTTCTTTGCTGAGGGAGGAGGATGAATTTTGAGCTGTACTTTTGTACTGTAGAAACCCTTTTCTTGGGGG